>MCJB01047780.1:154724-206323 GCA_002018475.1 Nicotiana obtusifolia | reverse complement strand
CCCAATCATGTAATTTTATGATAGCAGACAAAATTGTGGATGAGGCTAAAAGAATTCAACTTAGTGCAGGCAAGCTATGGAGTGAACAAGCAAAGGAAGGATAAGAGGAAGAACAAGTACCAGCTGGTCCAGGCAGTGATTAGGAGTCAATAGATGAAGAAATGGATCACGACTTACAAAGTGTAAATGGTAAAACAAAACAACAGGACACAATGGATGACACTCACAACAATGTTGCAAAAACCAACAAGGAGATCACAACCTTGGATGTAATGCTACCCCACACATTGACACCTCTTTAGCCTACGGCAGTTGCCACCCAAAATGCTGTAGAGTTTGAAGGTAACAAACAATCAGCAGATAGATTGAATAAGAGCATAAAGCTCACTGAGATACAGAACACCTCAACTGCTAAAGCTAAGGAACAGATCAAGATTGAAATAATTGGCTGCTTTCATGATGTTAGCACAAACAAAGGCCAGCTGATTCACAGCATAATGAATACAAAACTAACTCAAGCAGCCCCCAAATTACAAGTGATAGGTTTCAGAAGTGCAACTGAAAAAGAGGAGCAAACAATTAAAACAGGGAGAGATATTGATGAGGAATCCACCACTCAAAACTTAATCAATGTGGCAAGACAAGCAAATCTTTCACATAAATTTCTGGATGCAGTGAAATCAACTAAAAAAGGCAGGAAAAAACAAGGCAAAGACACTCAAAGTGTAGGGGCAGGAGTCCAAAGCAGAGGGATCTTATCCAAATCTCAATTTTAATCATGAATGGGATCATTTGGAATATAAGGTCAGTCAACACAATGAAAGCCTTTGAAAGGCTTACTAATATGCACAAACAGTATCACTTCCAATTCATCGGAATCATGGAGCCTAAGCAAAAAGCCAGGAAATTGGAGAGATACAAAATGAGGATTGGACTGACAAAATGTTATGCCAATGTATCAAACAAGATATGGGTATTTATGGATGAAGATCATGAAGTAGACATAGTATATGACCTGGAGCAGCAGCTAACTTTGAAACTGACAGAGGTGGACTCAAAAACCTCATTCATTGTCACCTTTGTATATGCAAAATGTAATGCCATTGAAAGAATTGAACTGTGGGATAGCTTATACAACCTTGCCAGAAACATGTCACTGCCTTGGCTTGTAGGAGGTGACTTTAATGTGATATGGGACGAGGAAGAGAAATTTGGAGGACTCCCAGTAACATTGAATGAGATTGAAGACTTTAGACATTGCATCAACACTTGCAACCTCTCTGAACTTAGCTTTAAGGGAAGCATATACATATGGTGGAATGGGAGAGCAGAGGAAGATTGCATATTCAAAAGGCTGGACAGATGCTTAGCTAACTGTGCACTTCAACAATGGCTGCCACAACTGGAAGTCATTCACTTGCCAAAGATAGGTTCAAACCATTGCCCACTGCTACTGACTTGCAACACAAATGCTACACCTATAAAGAAAGCCTTCAGATTTCTAAACTTCTGGATAAAGCACCACAGTTTTAAAGAAGTTGTAAGAGAGCATTGGAAAGCAGACTTCACTGGGGATCCTTTCATTATATTTAATCACAAGCTGAAGAAATTGAAAAGAGCATTATCAACATGGAGCAGAGCAACATATGGAGACATCTTCCAAAAGATAGCAAGTCTGGAGGAAGTAGTCAAAGTACATGAAGCTCAATTTGAGTTTCATCTTACTGCTAAAAACAGAATAAGGTATAGGTACAAGCTAAACTGATCAAGTACTTAACATTAGAAGAAGAATTCTGGAAGCAAAAATCAGGCATGACATGGTATAAAGATGGTGACAGAAACTCAAAGTTCTTTCATGCACAAGTGAATGGCAGAAGCAAGAGGTTACAGCTTAGAAGAATTCAGAACAACATCGGCACATAACTAGAAGACAATGCTGAAATAGCAGATGAAGCAGTCAATTTTTTCAAAATGCAGTTTCATGAAGACACCTTCCTTCAGCATTTGAAATACTGAAGCACATTCCTACACTGGTAGATAATGCAGACAACTGTCTATTAATGCAGAAACCAAAAAGGGAGGAAGTTAAGGATGCAGTGTTTGGTTTGAATGCAGAAAGTGCCGGAGGACCAGATGGCTTCACTAGGTGCTTCTACCAATCATGCTGGGATATAGTTGAGAATGATATAGTTGATATGGTAAAAGCAGTCTTTAATGGCCATACTCTTCCCAAGTGTGTCACACACACAAACCTGGTGTTGGTGCCTAAGAAGAAGGAAGTACAGACCTTTTTAGACTTGAGACCAATCAGCCTCAGTAACTTCATCAACAAAATATTCTCCAGAGTAGTTCATGACAAACTGGTAATCATTCTACCAAAGCTAATCTCTAATGAACAGGCTGGTTTTGTTAAAGGCAAAAGCATAGTGGAAAATGTGCTCTTAACTAAAGAGATTATAACAGATATTCGACTGAGAACTAAAGCAGGCCCAAATGTTGTAATTAAACTGGATATGACAAAAGCATATGACAGATTGTCATGGCTATTCCTGACCAAGGTACTGAGGAAGATGGGATTTGAAGAAAGATTCATTGGCTTGGTACATGGGCTAGTGGCTAATAACTGGTATTCTGTCCTGCTCAATGGAGAACCACATGGTTTCTTTAAATCCACAAGAAGAGTTAAACAAGGTGATGCTCCGTCACCTGCTCTGTTCATAATGGCAGTAGAAGCCATGTCTAGGGGACTCGATGCTCTACACTCTAACCTCTATTTCTATGGATTTGGCTTACCAAATGGAGTCCCAAGATTAATCATCTAGCATATGCAGATGATACCATCATCTTCTCTTTATTAGATGCCACCTCACTGCAGTTGATAATGGAAGTGCTGACTGCATATGAAGCTGCTTCTGGCCAACTGATAAACAAGAGTAAGTCTGCAATATATATGCATCACTCTACCTCAACACAGGTGATCAACAAGGTACAAAGGATCACAGGAATCCTGTAAAAAGACTTCCCTTTTACCTACCTTGGATGTCCAATCTTCTACATGAGAAGGAAGATGGATTACTACCAAGGTCTTATACAAAAAGTGATGGATAAGCTTCAAAGCTAGAAAGGGAAACTACTATCTACAGGGGGTAGGGCAGTGCTTATCACACATGTCTTACAGAGTATGCCAATTCACCTCCTCTCTGCAGTAAATCCTCCTACCAATGTGATCAACAAACTTCACAAGATAATTGCACAATTCTTTTGGTGCAATTCTGTTGGAAATCCAAGAAGGCACTGGGCATCATGGAATACCTTATGCTTGCCACATGAGCAAGGGGGTGCAGGTTTCAAATCCCTACATGACATGTCTACAGCATTGTTCTGTAAACTATGGTGGAATTTCAGAACAAAACCAAGTTTATGGAGTGCATTCATGAGCCAAAAGTATTGTAAAAAACTAAATCCTATAATTGTTCCTTGGAGAGGTGGATCTCACATCTGGAGGAAAATGATTGAATGCAGAAGTATCATGGAGCACCAAATCCTCCGGCAACCTAAAATGGGATCTTCATTATTCTGGTTTGAAAACTGGACAGGACTAGCAGCCTTATACTTTGTTACCCCACCTGAGTTCATATGTGATGAGACTGTATAAAACATATAGGATGTGGTAGAAGAAGATCACTGGAATGAAGAGAAGATCAAGGAGATCTTACCAAGTGATCTTGCTGCACACATACTGGATAACATCAAAGCACCAACTATGGCAGGTGTGCTTGATGAACTAGTATGGATGCTTGAAACCTGAGGTGAATTCACTGTCAAGACAGCCTGGGAATACCTGAGAAAGAGGCAGCATCCTTCTAATGTTTATAGAAACATTTGGGTGCAGGGATTGCCATTCAAAATTGCTTTTTTCGTGTGGAAAGTCTGGAGAAACAGAATATCACTGGATGATTACTTCAAAAATCCGGGCTATCACATGGCTTCTAAATGCCGGTGTTGTACAGAGCCATAGAAGAGACAAGACAGCACCTCTTCTTCACATCATATGCTGCATGTAAAGTGTGGAGATACTTTCTTGGTAATGCAGGAATTGATGTACAAGGTATCACCTTATACCAAGTAGTGACCAAATGTTGGACTGCAGATGTTAGCAATCGACTGAAACCAATAATGCAAGCCCTACCTTCAGTGATTATATGGGAGCTGTGGAAGAGAAGAAATAGCTACAAATATGGGGACACAGTCACTATCTACAGGGTAATCTATCAAATTACTTCTACTCTCCAGATGCTTATTAAAGTCAGAAAGCTAGGAATTCAACACATTCCCCCATAAATGGCCTGATATAATTGTTATGATGGAACAATATACTCCACTTTGAAGTACACTAAGGTGATCTGGGAATTCCCCAAACAAGGGAGGATCAAAGTCAACACAGATGGCACTTCCAGGGGCAACCCAGGTAGAAGCTCTATTGTCTTTGTACTGAGAAATGAAGAGGGAGATGTAATACATGCCTACAGTAAGGAGATCAAAGAAAGCACAAACACTGAAGCTGAGGCACAGGCAATGGTGGAGGCCCTGAGATTCTGTGTCCACAATGAACACCTTCTAATAGAGCTCCACACTGACTCAATGATGCTACTGAAGAGCAGAAAGGGAGAATGGAGAGTACCTTGGTCCATCCAGGAAACTGTTGCAAAAATCAAAGATTTGATGACAAAATGCAATGCAACAGTAGCACACACACTTAGGGAAGGTAACAGATTGGCATACCATATTGCAAATTATGCTCTGGATAGTGGACCTATAGATTGCCATTGCTTTGATTATCTAGACACACAAAGTAGAAGGCTAGTTTATAGAGATAAAAGCCAATGTCCATATCTAAGAGTAAAGGTGGTAGGAAATAGAGGGAATTAACTCTACCAAAGAATAATGCCGTAACTAGAAAGCACAAACACAGCAGTAGTGATGCAGAAAGAGTTGAGCTGTGGAAATTGATACCTTTGACAAGAAATACTGAAGTGCTGCAACCACATAACCCAAGACAAAAACAATGGATCACTACCATATACTTGAGATCAAAATCCAATTTAACATGTATGTTAACTCCGCAAGTACACTGGTGGCACCAAACAAAGCATGAAACGCCAAAGGGAGGCCAAGATGGGGAGCAGACAGTGACTAAAGGGTCTCATATAATATGTGTGTTGTTGTTTGCAGGAACACAACTATACTTGGGATGCCACCATAAGCATTATTACAACAACTTTAATTAGGAGAAACTGGAGAAGTGGATCCAATCTAACATGATGTTCTTTCTTGCAGGAAATGCTAACAAGGGCTACCATCAATACCTGCTCATTCTAGCCATCAGCACCTTGGAGTCAAGCTCCAACCAATCTCAGCAAACACACAAACATGATCACAACATACTTCACAACTATGCAGATAGCTTAGAGAAGGCCAGATTAATGCTGTAATTGCAATGTATGATAGTAGCATTTATAATGCTCAATCTATTACAATTACAGCAATTATAATGTATTCCCCTTGCTAGCATTCAACACAGCAACACAGGAAGCACTCAACCAAACAACAGCAGCAACATAGGAGCAGCAAGATGGACACTTCCCTGGCACCATAGAGCTTTGGTACTCATTCATCACACAGTTTAGCAGAAACAATAGCATGGACTGCCAATCACATAGCCTGCATCAACTACAGCAGCCAAAAACACACCTAACAGGCAATTAATTGCCATATCATCAGCAGCAAACAAAAAACCAA
Organism: Nicotiana obtusifolia; assembly: GCA_002018475.1. NCBI lineage: Eukaryota > Viridiplantae > Streptophyta > Magnoliopsida > Solanales > Solanaceae > Nicotiana > Nicotiana obtusifolia. The sequence continues at coordinate 200,524 of MCJB01047780.1, read as the reverse complement.
AAAAGCAGCAACATAGGTATCAATTCCATCACTGAACATATCCCCCTCCACAATACTGTAAGCAGCCTGAAATGGTCCAAATTATTGCTGCAGTTGCAAGGTGTGGTATTTGCACCTTCGGTGCTCAATCTGTTGCAACTACAGCAATCATCTTGGACATTCCCAGCCACATTACAACACTGGAAGCCTGAATTCACTTAGCAGCACATCAGCAATCCACAGAGCCAACATCCATCACATGAAACTGAAACACCAACAGACTATCATCAGGAGCAGCACTATAGCAAGGATATACACAAGTACAAAGCACATCAGCAACAGCTTCAAGACATAGAAACTCAGCCAGCAAACTATTAGCAGAAGAAGCACACATACAAGAGCAACAACAATCCAAGTCAACCACCATGGATCCCCTCAGCACAAGACATCCAATCAACACAAAGCAACACAGGAGCAAGGATAAACACAGACATAACTCAATGCAGCAGCTGCTTCGAGCCCTTATTACTCACAAAACCCCAATCTCAAAGCAGCACAAGAATAAGGATCTACACAGGCATAAAGCAAAACAACAGCAGTTTCAAGACACAGCAGCAGAGTTAATAGAATACCAGCAAAACAGCACCATCCATCATACTGTAGGGAACTTGAATTGGTTCAGATTATTGCTACAGTTGCAAGGTGTGGTATTAGTACCCCTGGTGCTCAATCTCTTGCAACTTCAGCAATCATCATGGACATCTCCAGTTATATTGCAACAATGGAAATATGACTCCACTCAGCACCACAGCAGTACCAGCCAGCAGACACCACGAGAATGGAAAGCAACAACAGAACATTATCAGATAGAGACAAGAGAAGATAGCAGCTCCCAACTGAACACCAAACCAAGCAGACTACCCAAAGGAAGACACAGGAAACACACAAACAGGCTACTGCAGCAAGTCCAACACACAGTCAACAGCAATAATCACTCCACTTTAAACAATCATCTTCAACTTGGCTTTTCTTTGCAAAGTCAAAGAAAAATTTTAGATAGCCCGCGCTCTTTTGTCATTTTTTTGAGAACACTAGAAAGCTTATGTGGATATCAAATGCACATACAAGGGATCACTTCCCTAAATCACACGATAGAAGCAGGAACACATGTACTTTTTTGTATAGCTGACCTAGAACAATCTCACTCTCTTTTTGTACATGCGAATGTCTATCACTTTAAAATAGACAATCGCTACATCACCATAGGTCTAACACCTTACCACATTTTAGGTATATTTAGTTATCGCACTAGGATGACTAAGTGTACATTTACTCTTGTATTGGAGGTAAGGTTTATGTCCCCCTCCACCTTTGAATTATGCTTCTATTAATAAATTCTTATTTAGCTAAAAAAAAAAGTTACATTCCATGGCAAAGAACCGAGGCACGAAGAAAAATCACGGGGGATTATTACTATCTAAGGAAAATAAAAGACATGATTTTTTTTTTGGGCTGGATATATATTTTATTAATAGAAACAAAATACAAAAGTAGAGGGGGACATGAACCTTACCTCCCAAAAGAAAATGCATGTACTGATAGTCTTCCTAAAGTGATAACTAAAAGTACCTAGGTAGTAGTAAGGAGTTAGACCTATGATGATGTAATGGTTGTCTATTTTATGATAGACAATCGTATGTACAAAAACAAAGTGTGATTTTTCTAGGTCATCTATACAAAAAAGTACATATGCTTCTATCTCCACTAAGTGCGTGAGGGATTTGCTCCCTTCTATATACTTCTAACATCTATCCGTGGTGCCAGGATTTTGCAAAAGTGTGACAAAAAAGCACGAGCTATCTTCAATTTTGCTTTGGCCTCGAGGGTAAGGAAAGCCAAGTTGAAGATGGCTATCGAAATATCTTGTGCCTGGATAGCTGTGTTGATTGTGCTGTTGTCTAGGCAATTTTCAGACTACTGTTGTTGGTACTTGATCTGATGTATGCTAAGTGTTGGGGCTGTTGCTGACTGTTTGGCTTGCTGCTTCTGAAGGATTGTGTTGTTTGTTTTTGTTTTTGAGAGATCAAGTGTAAGATCAATGTGTTCAGTTGATGTGTCCTTCTATGTTTGCTCGCACTTCTATCTTCCTCTAAGTCTGCCTTTAGGTGAGTGGTTTACCTGTTGTTGTTCCTGTATGGGTGTTGTTTCTGCAGGTGGTGTGTTGACTGTGCTCCCATGTCATGGGGCTGCTGCTGAATTGGTTTTTTGCTTTTGTATATTACTGCTCCTATGCTGCTATGTGTTGACTGGATTTCTGTGGAGTATGAGAAATGGAATAATCCCTGATGATTGCTGTTGTTGCAACAGATTGAGCACTAAGAGTGCTAGTACCACACATTGCAACTGCAGTAATGATATGGACCAGTCCAAACTGTCTGCAGTGTTGGGAAATGTACTAAAATCAGTGATGGCATTGATGTAGTCCTTCTTATTCTTTTGGTTCTGATTGTTGGAGTTGTTGGTGCTATGAAAATGTTTCTGTTGTTTGTGTATCAGTTGTTTTGGATTTAGGTCTGGATCATTTGTGTTGGCTTGAGATTGCTGCTTCTATTAGCTATTTTGTTGAATGTGTTGCTGTATCATGTAACTTCTGGTTGCTTGGCGGTTGCTTTTTTGTGTTGTTTCTCCTATGTATCTGAGTGTTGGTTGGGTTTCTGTGATATATGGTGGCTGGGAAGGTCCATGATGATTGCTGTAATTGCACCAGATTGAGCACTAGGAGTGCTAATACCATACATTGCACTAGCAGTAATGATCTGGACCACTGCAAGTTGTCTGCAGTGTTGAGAGATTTATTGAATTCAGTGATGACATCTTCTAAAGTGAGATTGATGATTTTGATGATTCTTCTTTCTTAGCAGGTGCTATGATTCTGAGAAGTGAGGCTGTTGTTGCTGAACATCTCTTGTTGCTTGCAGTTGTGTATTTGCTGGAGTTGGACAAAGTGTTTGGAGTCCAGTTTACTTACCAAAGAGGCAATGAGCATTGAAAATGCTAATACCACGCAGTGCTTCTTCAGCAGTAAACTGATCCCAAGAGTGTATCATTTCTTGTGATAGAATGATGAGAAGTTGATGTTGTCTTATGGTGCTACTGCTATTTTGGGCACGTTTTCCCTGTTGTTGGTATGAAAATTGATTTGCATTTGAGTATTGCAGTTGGTGCATTGTATGTCTGGCTTCTTCTCGACCAGTACCCTTGATTTTGAGTCCAAAGTGATGGCAGCCCAGGCTGGTTACCAAAGTAGTTAAATCTTAGTAATAGACTGGATATGCCAGTGTACCTGCAATCAACAAGAAAGAAGTTATGTAGGCTTCCAGTTGAATGTGCTGGACTGTGGAGTTGATTCTGCCAGTGTTTCCTGCAAAAGATAGCAGCATATTAGTGTGAAGCCACTGCCCCAATCTCTCCTCATTACTGGTTTTGTGATTGTGCTTGTGATCTCCCATAGGCTTTTTGCTGATACCATGCTTTGCTTTAATAAACCAGTGTGCCTGAAGCTCAGTGTGAGGCCACTGTCCCTTTTTCTTATTTGCTATTTTGCTATCTTCACTCTTATGTATGGACATTGCATTTTGTCCTCATTTAGTATCCTTCTGCCTTGTGAGTCTAGTTGCCAGAAATCATGACATTCAATTCTCCCAACTTCAAGTGCATATTTTGCTAGGTGGTCAGTGTTTCCTTCCCTATATATGTGTGTCACCTTGAGTGTGAAAGCTTTTTTCAGTTGCATCACCTCCTCCACTTGCTCAGCTATGCACCAAGGAGGTTTCCATATGGCATTGATTGTGCTGTTCATAAGCATTGAGTCTGTTTGCAGCCATATGTGGGGATAGTTGTGTGATCTGCAGAATCTTAGAGCCTCCACAACTGCTGCTGCTTCTGCTGTTGTGTTTGTTCCTTCTAGGATTTCTTTACCAAGTGCATATATAATCTTCCCTGCTTCATTTCTCACACAGAAACCTATTGCACTCCTTCTTGGATTTCCATTGGATGCTCCATCAGTATTGAATTTAAGCCATCCTTCTATAAGAAATTCCCAGACAACTTTGTTATATTTTAGTCTTGGAGTGTAGTTTTCCATCATGTGCAGATCTTGCCATTTGTGTGGGACATTGATTCCTGGCTTTCTTATTTGACCCAGAGCCCGTAATGTTGTAAAAATCTGATAAATGACTCTGCTAACAATAACGGATTCACCATATTTATAGTTGTTCCTTCTTTTGCAAAGTTCCCACACAATGTAAGAGGGGATAGCTTGCAGCACTGGTTTGAGCTTGGGGACTGTTTGTGCTGTCCAGCATTTGGTTATTGCTTGATGGAAAGATAGGCCCTCCCAGGTTATTCCTGCTCTTGATAGGAAATATTGCCAAACTTTGGTTGAAGTGCCGGATGTAAATAATAGGTGCACTAGTGTTTCCTCCTTTGGTTCTATACAACACTAGCATCTTGATGGCATGTGGTATCCCAATCTCTTCATGAAATCATCTAAAGGCAGTTTAGCTTTATAAACTTTTCACATGAAGAAAGCAATCTTAAATGGTAGTCCTTCCACCCATATCATTTTGAAAGGCCTTTTAGGTTCATCTCTCCGTCTAAGGTACTCCCAAGCAGATTTGATATTGAAGTGCCCTTGAGTTTCTAACATCCAGTATGGTATATCTATGTTGTCCTCCTTAATTGGTGGTCTTACAGTTTCTACTATATGCAGTGCAAGCTCTTGAGGCAAGATCTCTGATAGCTTGTCCAGATTCCAGTCTCCATCTTTCGGGACATCATACACATTATGTATGGATTCATTAATTGAAATCATTCGGCACAGTCAAGTACAGTGCTCCCAGTCAGTCCAGTTATCAAACCAAAATAGTGAGTATCCCATTTTTGGGTGCCAGATGATTTGATGCTCAATGATGTCCCTACATTCCAGCATTTTCCTCCATATGTGTGATCCCTTTTTCCATGGAACTATTACTGCATTTAAATTCTTGCAGTATTTCCCACACATGAATGCACTCAAGAGGCTTGGCTTGGTTCTGAAGTTCTACCACAGCTTGCAGAACAAGGCTTTAGACACATCATTCAAGGATCTAAAACCTGTTCCACCTTCATCACAGGGCATACATAGAGTGTTCCATGATGCCCAATGTCTATTGTTACATCCAACAGTGCTACTCCAGAAAAATTGTGCAAAGAGCTTATGTAGCTTGTTGATGACATAGTTGGGTGGATTGACAGCAGATAGTAAGTGTATTGGCATGCTCTGAAGGACATGTGAGATCAACACTACCCTGCCTCCTACTAAAAGTAATTTTCCTTTCTAGGATTGCAATTTTTCTAATGCCTTGTTGATGAGTCCTTGATAGTATAACATCTTCCTTCTAGAGTAAAAGATGGAGCAGCCTAGGTATGTGAAGGGGAAATCCTGCCTTCCTATACCAGTGATTCTTTCCACTTTTGTAACCACATCAAAGCTAGCAGAATGATGCATATATACAGCAGATTTGCTTTTGTTAACCATCTGCCCTGATGCTGCCTCATATGCATTCAAGATTTCCATTATCAGTTGTAAGAAAGTGGCATCAGAAGAGGAGAAAATGATTGTGTCATATGCATATGATAGATGGTTTATTGTGGACTCCACTTGGGTAGTCCAAAACCACAGAAATAAAAGTTTAGGTGCAGAGCATTCAAACTTCTTGAGAGAGCTTCAGCAGCAAGAATGAACAAAGTAGGTGATAGTGGATCTCCTTGCTTGACACCTTTTGATGTTTTGAAGAAGTCATGTGACTATCCATTGATGAGTACTAAGTACCAGTTGTTCCCAATGATATCAAACACCATTCCAATAAAGGTCTCGCAAAACCCCATTTTCCTCAAAATGTTTGTCAAGAATAGCCATGATAATCTATCAAAAGATTTTGTCATGTCAAGCTTAATCACAACATTTGGCCCAGCTTTTGTTCTATGTCGAATGTCAGTGATGATTTCCTGTCTCAAGAGAATATTTTCAACTATGGTCCTTCCTTTAACAAAGCCTGCTTTTTCTTGAGAGATTAGAGTAGGCAGTAGTTCAACCATCCTCTCATGTATGACTCTTGAGAAGATTTTGTTGATGGAGTTGCTTAAGCTAATGGGCCTCATGTCAGAGAAATTTTTCCACCTCCTTCTTTTTGGAAGCAGTACCAAATTTGTATGTGTCACACATTTTGGTAACTGTTTCCCTGAGAAGAATGCTTTAGCCATGTTGTGTATGTCCTCTCCAATGATATCCCAGCATGCATGGTAGAAGGCACCTATGAAACCATCTGGCTCCCCCTGCACTTTCACCATTTAAACAGAAGACAGCTTGCTTAACTTCTTATATTGTGGGTTGCTTGATCAATTTTGCATTTTGCTCCATGTTTATCAAGAGAAGGATGTTATCAAGTATGTCGAAATTAGTTGGAGTTGTATTCTCTGTGAACTGTTCTTTATAGAAATTGACAGCTTCTTCTGCAATTAGTTTCTCTTCTTCTATCCAGCTGCCAAAACTGTTTTGAATCCTCCTTAGCTGGAGTCTTTTTCTTCGACCATTTACTTCAGCATGAAAGAACTTGGTATTTCTGTCTCTATCCTTGAACCATGCCATGCCTGCCTTTTGTTTCTAGAATTCTTCTTCTATAGCTAGATGCCCAATTAGTTGTGCTTGGACCTTTTGTAATCTTTATCTATTCTGCTGAGTAGGTCTTTCCTTGAACTTCTTTCATGAACAAGAACCACTTCCTCCATGCTTGCAATGTTTTGAAATATGTCTCCATATGTTGCTTTACTGCAAAGTGACAGAGCCTTTTTGAGCTTCTTAAGTTTGTGATTGAAAAGTATGAAGGGATCACCATAGAAATCTGCATGCCAATTCTCTCTCACTACTACTTTGAAGGAGTCATGTTTGATCCAGAAGATGAGAAATTTGAATGGTTTCTTGATTGGCACTGCTTCAATGTCACACTTTAACAAGAGTGGACTATGATCTGAGCCAATCTTAGATAGATGAGTAACCTCTAGCCTTGGGAAAGTTTGCTGGAATTCTGTATCAGCTAGGCATCTATTTAACCTTTTGAAAATGCAATCTTCCTCTACTCTGTCATTCCACCATGTGAAGATACTGCCTTTGAAACCAAGATTAGTTAGGTTGCAAGTGTTGATGCAATGTCTGAAGTCATCTACTTCATTGAGGGGTACAGGTAGGCCTCTAAATTTTCCTTCTTCATCACATATCACATTGAAATCTCCCCCTACCAACCATGGGACTGTCATGTCTTGAGCCATAGCATACAATGAGTCTCACAGCTCTATTCTCTCTATTGGATCACACTTAGTATATAGTAGTGTGAGAATGAGTTCCACATGTGTTTATGTGTGGAATAGCCTCAGAGTTAGTTGTTGTACCATGTCATACAGTACTGTGATTTCATACATGTCGTCAATGAAGGCCCAAATTTTGTTGGAGACATTAACCATAACTTGAGAGAAGCCAATCTTCCTTCTGTGTATGTCCATCTTTCTTGCTTGCTTCATTGATTCTAGAATGCCAATGAATTCAAAGTGATATTTTTTGTGCAGTGTGATGAGCCTTTCAAACGCCTACATTGTGTTCACTGATCTTACATTCCATATGATTGCATCCACTATTGATTGTCGGAGTATGTTAGAGATCTTCTTGTTTGAACCCCTATTACAGAGGCCTTGTTATGATCTTTGTTTTGCTTCTTCCTGCCTTTAGTTGCTAATTTCACCTTCGCTATCTGTGTTGGAGAGAGATCCCCTTCTTTAGCAACCTTTAGAAAGTTCTAGGCAGTAGACTCTTCATCAAGATTTTTTCCATAGAGTTCATTGTATTCTATTTGATCTCTCACTGCTGCTGCAATGCTGAGATTCTTTGGTTTGGTTATTGTTGATTGTTTTATCTCTTTGGATATTGAAAGGGTTAGGTCCAGTGAAGCCAATTTTCCAGTTTCTTTATGAACTTGATTTTTCTTATTGACTGAACCTACTTTCTCTGTTAGTTGTGCCTCAATTGTGATTTTTGCTTCTGCTTCATGAGCAGCAATATTGGCTTGTCCTTGGCTAGTGTTTTATAGCATCATTGATTATTTTCCTCCTTGTTATTGTTTTTTGTTACTAGGTCAGTAGCATTCGCATTACCATTTTCAATTTGATCATCCTCCTCAATTGCCTCACCAGCTGCCTAATCTTCACTTTGCATTTCTTCTGGTATTTCTCCTTCCTCTGAATCTTCTTCTATTTGATCTTACCATAATCTCCCAGGACTTCCATGTAGCTTCTCAAGCTTCTTTTCTGATTCTGCATCTGCAGATTTCTTTCCTGTTGTCTTGGTCATTGCTTTCTCTACAAGATTATCTTGTGATGGAATATCTTGATGAGAGGTGTTGGTGGTAACCACATTTATGTTGAAGTTTTTCTGCACCCATTGAGAAGTAGATTCCTTTGTGATTTCTTTCCTTTTCCCTGTATGCAATTATGTTTCTTCATCTGCAAATTCTTCCATGATGTTCATTTCAGCAATTTTGAGGCTTTTCATTGGTTCTGCAGAGTGCAGCAAGTTCACTGTTCCTACTGTTTGCTTGTTGGTCTTGTTTGTAAGATTGCAGTTGCTGATGAGTTGAGGGCAGCAGCTGCAGAGCATGTAGGTTCATTTGCTAGTTGCAAGGGTGGTGTTGAGCATGTGAAAGCAGGGTTGATCTTTTGACCAGTTGCTTCTTCAATCAACTCCAACTGGTTGTCCTCATTATCACTACTTTTATCCATATCCTGCATAGGAAATTTGTTATATGTTTGAAGTTTCTAAGCAGCCTACTCAACTGGTATCATTTCCAGTCCAGTTTTGGTCTGATTACTTCTTGATTTAGTTTGATTTCACGCTCGATTATCCTTGACCTCCTTCCATTGAGAACCTGCATTGCCAACAACTTTGCCACTTGACAAAATCATCAGGGGTGCTGTCTCCTTCCTCTGCTGCTTACTACCTTCCACTATATTGCTTTTTGCTTCCTATTGCTCTGCCGAGTTTATGTGTAGTAGTTCTGGATGCAGCTTCCAGCACTCTAGCATGTCATGACTTTGTTGTTTGCATTGTTTGCAGTACTTAGGGATAAAATCATACTGTATTTTAACCCATTCTGTTCTAACTTCCACAGTAGCCTCATTTTCAATATCCATTCTAACTTTCTTTGGCAATTCAGCTAGGAGATCAACCAACACCTTCTCTCTAGCACAGCTAGGCCTTGTCTTGTTTATAGTTGCCATATCAAGGTGTAGTGGCTTTCCCATAGCAGAAGCAAGCGAGAAGAGGCATTCCTTTACAAAATATGTGGGCAGCAGATGTGGGAATGATATCCACGCCATTGCCATTGGCGTTTCTTCTCCAAACTTGAATTTCGCATCAGAAATTAGCTAACGCATTTGGTACTCATACCCATCCTTAGCTTTGAGATAGTAAGTGCTTTTCGATGTAATCTTGATAAAATCTTCCCACTGTGACAATCTAATTAGAACATGCTTATCTCTAAGGAAGACTATCTTACATTCACCTTTGGTTCCACACTATATTAGAATGATTCGTCGCAATTCTTGGATGTCTGGCCAGCCATATGAGAACTTGCCCAGAACAGCGTACTGTAGCCCTTCGATTATGTTTATGTGATTCACTTCTGCTTCTGTGAATTTGACAATAGGTTGTTCATGTAGGAAGGTTGCTTTTGAACGAATTGGTTCGATTGGGATTTTCGAACTAGGGTTCGCAGGTGTCACGGAGTTCAATGTCGAAGGTTTTAGGACGTGGGAGTAATCTAGGGGCTGGGGAGTGGTAGAGGTTGTAGTTGGGGTTGGGGAGATGGTCGGGGAATGCACGCTAGCTGGAGTAGCACCGGCCGGCGTCGCCATTGATTCGCAAGAGAGCTCTGCGATAAAATCACCTTCAGTCGCCTCCTATCGCCAGAGCTTCTCTCTCTCTCTCTCTCTCTCTCTCTCTCTCTCTCTCCCTATTGCCAGAGCCTCATAAAGAGACATGGTTTTGAAGTTTTCTATTATCTCATTTTTATAATTTTTTTTTTGTTTAGACTTTAAATCCCTCAATAAACTGTCTAAGAGATCCATCATTGAGAATAGTCCAAATTTGTTTTTTCCTAAAAAATCATCAACTAAACTAAAATTTGGCATTGTCCCGAATGTACAACACAAATAATAGGAGGGTAAAAGAAACTCTCTAGTAGGCTAAAAGCCAAAGCACTAGCAGCTTATGGGGCATTCAGACTTCTTCCAGGTTATTTTACTTTATGCAGGCACCCCGCACTTAGTTCTAACCATCTGGCTTGTCGTTGCATCCTTCCAATGGTTGGCTTCCCATGCTCCTAAAAAAAATGGCACTACAAAAAAAATAAAAAAAATAATTTTAAAAAAAATAGCAGTAAAGTTAGGTTGCCTCCCAACAAGCGCCTGATTTAGCATCGTGGCACGACGTGAATCACTTTCTACCTCCACCTCGAGCTTATGAATTGAACCCCAAGTTCTGATTCAAGCTTATGATTATTCTCATGGGGCGGTAAAAATTCTTGTGAGCCAAAAATTAAATAAACTATCATGCATGTTTTAAAATATATGGCTCATCTACCTGTTCCCTCGACTCCTATTTATGCTCATAAAGATCAATTCTCATTTCACCATCCAAACATAATAAAGGGAAGTGTTTGGAATGAGGTCCGACATGCTCAAATACTTGAACATCAAGATTTTCAGCCTCCTCAAAACAAATTATACTGGAGTCAACTAAATTTTTATCCTCAATGTCCTTGCGTGACTCTAGTATCATTTCTTTAACACTGACATCATCAAATTCTAGCTGGTTAGAGTGTTGGTGTTCTCCTCTGGACCTCTCTATTGGCACCTCCATTTTCATCTATAACGCACATTGCTCCTGCTACTATCCATATATTAACTTGTTGAACATTAAAAGTATCAACTCGTTGACTCACTTGAGCCTCCAAGTTGCGAATAGTTGCCTCTTGTCTTTGTATCTGCAGTTGTGTCTCATTATTATTTCCCACAAGGTACCTTAGCATATTCTTGATCTCTTTCAGGTCATCATCCCCGGGTTCTTTGTTCCTATTCACTTCACAAGAAAAACTAGAACCATCATAGTATGGGGTTGGGGGAGGATAAGAAATATAAGCACAACCATGAAAGTGACCATTTTGACCACCACACACATTCCACAAATAAGATTGAGTTGGTGCACATAACTTGCTCTCAAGAACATTTTGAAATTTTTTTCATGGGTGGTTTCTTCCATAATATGCATAAGGAGGATCAAAAGTAGAATTACCAACATAAAAACTCTCATAATCCCAATATGTCATGTCTCTCAAATCAAAAATAAAAATTAAATAAAAGTTCAAACTTGAAATCTAGCATTATGTACAGCTACAGCTACACCGTTAGTTCCCCGGCAACGGTGCCAAAATCTGATCACGCCCAACTATAACCCTAAAAAGGATAAGCAGTCGCTGCAAAATAATCCGGTCTAAAAGTTTAGAGTCGAATCCCACAGGAAACTAAGGTTTAGCTACAACTGTTTACTAGCACTAAGAAGAAAAGCTCGAACAGTTCCTAATTTATAAATATTAATATTCTTATGTCTAACTAATTAACTAACAAATTAAAGTAGTGAATTAATAAATAGGATACTAAGGGTTGGAGACAATATTGGAAAAGCCAAGAGTTATGATTTCTCCAATTGTCAGAATCATTCTCGCTACGTCTCCCACAATTTCGCCTAGATATTCTCTACTAATCATGAGCACTCGGCTTATTGTAATTCTCTCTTGAATAACTACAATAATGAACTAGTCATATTCTCTCAAATTACGCTAGCTCCCACTTTTTCACCGCTCACTATGATCATGTCAAAGCTTCGTTATCTCTAATCCCGCTTTTAAACCCGCCGTATTGATCTCTCATATACCTTGGGAGTGACGTTGTTCAACAACCACCTAAATATGTATCCTTTCTCAAGCAACATATAATAAATAGGCATAGCCAATCAATGGCCATTCAATCAATTGAAATAAGCACGTAGTTGAACAAGTAGAAAAATTCAATGGTTAAATTATATTAAATGCAATAGAAATATATCCTTTGAAAGGATCCATCAAACCCTGGATGAGAAAGTTCCGCTACTCATACTCATACTAACAATCGTGATAATAATTGAAAGCATTCAAATACATATTAAGGAAGAACGGAAGAGAAAACTCATGTGATTCGTTGCTTCCAAGTGTTCCGTAGCCTTTTGCCTCTCCAATAATTTCTTTCCTCTAAAAACTAAGTTTAAGAGGTATTTATAAGGTAAGGTTTGAAGTATACACGTCCAATAATAGCGAGGTAAGAAAATTGGCTCGGATAGCATCGTCGGTGCGAGGCACTGTAAGAGTCGCCAAGATTTCTACGCGAGGCATTGTCTGGGACACCGACATTTCTACGCGAGGCACTATCAGGGGCGCCAATGACAGTGCCCTGGACAAGGCCTTGCACTATCTATGGCCATGACTTTTTGTTGCCTTGCACGTCTTCTTTTATTGCTCCATTTTGTAGCTCTGAGGTACCATTCTGTGCAACTTTTCTCCACTTCATGTCCAAGCATTCCTACACGTAAAATAACCTCTATTGAGCTAAATTATTGCACAAATTAGCATCTAAATAACAAGCAAGCAGGGTAAATAACATCAAAATATGTGGAATTATAGCACGACATCAGGGTGTTTGTGGAAATACATCAAAACTAGTTTAAAAGCACTTACTAATGAAGTGAGGATGAAATCTCTTCAAATATCTCTCTTGCCCGAGCTCTAGGTTTAAAAAATTGTGTAGAATGACAAAATCCCGACTTAGAGTATTTATTTAATAGGGTGTTAGGTGTTCTTTGCATTTGAGAAGCACATTGGTCAGTTGGCCTTCGCGTTCGCGAGGTCTTCATCGCATTCGCGAAGGCTGTTCCCCAGCCAAGGCGTGGTGTTCGCATCCCAAGGGTCACGTTCGCGATGAAGACCATCACTAGCCCTCCCTAGCCATCCCAAAGCTATGTGTTCGCGAGGGGTATGTCACGTTAATGAAGGGAAGTCCCCGCAAAACACGTTTGCGACCTACCTCTCCTGTTCGTGAAAAGCAACCAGCCCCAACCCCAACTTTTCCCCTTCGCGATTGCGGAGTTGCTTCACAATCGCGAAGCACTGTGACAGCAGTAGAAAAACTAGCCTCTCAAGTCCAAAAATAGTCCGAAACCAATCTGAAACTCACCCCAGACTCTCGGGCTTCCAACCGAACATGCACACAAGTGCAATAACATCATATAAACTTGCTCGCTACTAGCGATAGAAACTGATCCCATGAACATCTGAATCAATAAAATGGGCATGTAACACGTCCTCCAATATCTAAATCGTATGCTCGGGCTATCCGTCCATCTGAGGATAAAATGTTGTACTCAGCTCAACCTGTGTGCCTAACTCATGCTGCACGACTCTCCAAAAATGCAATGTGAGTTGCGTGCCTCGGTCAGAAATGATAAAATGAGCATGCTGTGCAGGTAGATAATCTCCTGGATGTAAGGCTAAGCTAACTACTTTGAAGAATAGGAAATCATCACCGGAATGAAGTGTGCAGACTTTGTCCATAATAACCCAGAATGCATCATGTTTCATCAAGGTCCATGGCAAGCCTACCACAAAATCCCTATTGATGCGCTCCCACTTCCACTCTGGTATCTCCAATCTCTGAGGCAATCCACCCAGCTTCTGATGCTCATACTTCATCTGTTGACAATTCAAACATCGAGATACATAATCAATAATATCATTCATCATTCTTCGCCACCAATATTGTTGTTCCAGTCACGGTACATCTTCGTGACCCCTAGGTGAATGGAATAGCATGAACTATGAGCCTCCTTAATAATCAACTCTCTCAACCCATCAATATTTGGAACACAAATCTGGACCTAGATCCGCATAACACCATCATCACCGATCACAACCTCCTTAGCACCACCTCGCTCCACCGTGTCCCAAAAAACCAACAACTGAGGATCATCAAACTGGCGAACCTTGATATGCTCCAATAATGAGGAATGTGCCACAACAAAAGCTAGAACCCCGCTGGGCTTCGAAACATCCAATCCCACAAATTGATTGGCCAAAATCCTGTACATCTGTAGCTAGTGACCTTTCCACTACCGGTAAATATGCCAAACTACCTATGCTCTCAGCCTTCCTACTCAATGCATCGGCCACTACATTGGCCTTCCCTGGATTATATAATATGGTGATATGATAGTCTTTCAACAACTCTAGCCATGTTTACTACTGCAAATTTAGGTCCTTCTACTTGAACAGGTGATGGAGACTCCGATGGTCGGTATAGACCTCACATAGATCGGCGTATAGATAGTGCCTCCAAATATTGAGCGTGGACATTGGTTGCCAACTCTAAGTCACGCACAGGGTAATTCTTCTCGTGAACCTTCAACTGCCGAGACGCATAGGCAATCACCCTGCCGTCATGCATCAATACCGCGCCAAGCCCAGTACACCGATGCATCACATACGAGGTATAAGTTCCAAACATGTAGGCAACACCAACACCGCGCAATAGTCAATGCAGTCTTGAGCTTCTGAAAGCTCAACTCACACTCATCGGACCATCTGAAAAGAGCACCCTTCTGGTTCAACTTGGTCAATGGGGCTGAGATATATGAAAACGCCTCCACGAATTGGTGATAATAACCTTGCAAACCTTAGAAGCTTTGAATCTCTGTAGCTCAAGTAAGTCTAGGCCAGTTCTGAACTGCCTCAATCTTCTTAGGATCTACTTTAATTCCCTCGGAAGATACAACATGGATCAAAAAGGCAATTTAGTCCAACCAAAACTCACACTTAAAAACTTGGCATATAACTGACGATCCCTCAGAATCTGAAATACGATCTGAAGATGCTGCTCAGGCTCCTCTAGGCTACGGAAGTAAACCAATATATCATTTATGAAGACAATCATAAAAGAATCCAGATAGGGCTTGAACACCCAGTTCATCTTCTTTATAAAGTTTGTTGGGGCATTGGTCAAGCCAAATGACATCACTAAGAAATCATAGTGACTATACCGAGTCCGAAAAGTTGTCTAAGGGACATTCGTTGCCTTAATCTTGATCTGATGGTAGCTAGATCTAAAATCAATCTTGGAAAACACCTTGGCACCCTAAAGTTGGTCAAATAAGTCACCAATCCTCGGCAACGGATACTTGTTCTTGATAGTGACCTTGCTCAGCTGCCTGTAGTCAATACACATCCTTAAAGACCATCTTTTTACTTCACAAAGAACATTGGTGCACCCCAAGGCGAGACACTAGGTCTAATAAATCCCTTGTCAAGAAAATCCTGCAACTGCTCCTTCAATTTTTTCATCTCAACTGGGGCATATGGTATGGTGGGGTCGAAATAGGTTGAGTGCCCGAAACCAATTCAATGCAGAAGTCGATATATCTATCGGGTGGCATCTTGGGGATATCTATAGGAAACAGCTCTGGGAACTCGCGCACAACTGGTATCGAATCCATGGAAGGAAGCTCCGCACTAGAATTATGGATATAGGACAAATATGCCAGACATCCCTTCTCGACCATACTTCGAGCCTTCACATAAGAAATGAACCTTCAAATAGAATGGCCAGGAATCCCTATCCACTCCAATCGAAGCAACCCCGGTATGGCTAATCTCACAGTCTTGGCGTGACAATCCAAAATAGCATGATTAGGTGACAACCAATCCATGCCCAAGATTGCGTCAAGATCCACCATATCATGTAATAGAAAATTTACCCTAGTCTCAAAGCTCCCTATAGTGACCAAACAAGCACAATATACCCGGTCTATCACAATAAAATTCCCAACAGGACTAGAC
This sequence comes from Nicotiana obtusifolia, assembly GCA_002018475.1. NCBI lineage: Eukaryota > Viridiplantae > Streptophyta > Magnoliopsida > Solanales > Solanaceae > Nicotiana > Nicotiana obtusifolia. The sequence goes on along the minus strand of MCJB01047780.1, from coordinate 184,484 downwards.
ACATACACAGGAGCACTCAAGGAATCATGAGACATATCCAAATATGAAGCAAAATAGGATGATACATATGAATAAGCGGAACCCGGGTCAAACAAAATTTATTCATCTATATGGCAAACTGGAACAACACCTATGATGACCGCATCCCAACGACTCTTCCTAACGTTTAGCTGGGAATGCATACAAATGGGGCTGAGCCCCATCACTCTGACCTCCACCTCTTGGACGAACTATAATTGGCTAGCCTCCACCTCAAACAGCTTGACCACCACCTTGGGCCGCCTGACCGCCTCCTCTGGCTGGCTGAGCGATTGTGGAACAACCGATACCAAAATCGTGGCACGAGTACCCTATTGTGCTATACTGCTCCTCAATTTAGGATTAGTACCTCCTTATATGAACTGCGTTGCTGCACCCAAAGCAACCCTGCGGCTGGCGTAACTGCTGCGTCTAAGATGATCCCTGATGGCCCGAATGACCACCGTAGTAACTCTGTAGCAGTGGTGCACTAATAAGAGCTGAAAGTGTGCTGTAAGAACCACAACTGCCCGAAGCGCCATGTGCTACCTACAACTCTGACTAAATCGGACTGGGAGGATGGCCTCTACCAAACGAACCTCTACCTCCAGATGAGGCACCACCGAAACCACCGAAATGATGAGGCCTCTTCTCATATTCCGCATCTCTGCCTTGACTACGAAAGAAAGAATATCATCCTCTATTTCTTTGGCCATCTGTAGCCTGATACCATAAGTAACGCCATCTATAACCATATCCCTCTCAGTAAGGATGAAGATATCTCCATGGCGTGATAGATACAGTCATGCTACCCTATTGGAGGCACTCAAACTAGCTGCGTAGATCATCTCACTAAGTAAAAGGGATTAACTTCTCCAAAATAGTTGTGAAAACTGATCCCAAATGACTGGAGGTGAACCTGCTGGTCTACCCTGAACATACTCGTGCCACCATCTCTTGGCAGAACCAGTCATATGAAACATTGTGAAGTCAACTCCATTGGACTCCACTATGCCCATGTTGTGCAACACCTCATGGAATGGTCCAAGAAATCCAATGGGTTCTCAGATGGTGTATCACAAAAATGAATAGGAAATAGCTTGGTGAATCTATCCAACCTCTTCAATCCCTTTGTCGACATAGTGGGTCTCTCCCCTGACTGTGTAGCAATAACGGGCTGAACTACTCCAACTGCTGAAATAACCAAAGTGTGATATATGGGAGCCATCTACTCTAGAGAGTCAGTAGCGGGAGTCTAGGCTCCTCTACCATCCTGAGAGACGACTGGTGCTATAAGAAATGCATCGGCCTATGCCACACTCTCTGTAGGGCCCACTAAGAGGACTAGGGCATCCTAAAGTACGGGGGTGGTAATAAACCCCTCAGGGACCTGAGCTGGTCCAACTAACATGATCAGGGCAGGGATCTCCTCCTCCTGCTCTATCTAAGGCTCTGCAATCCGTGTGGCTGCGCAGGCTCTAGGCTGAGCTCTACCTCTGCCCCTAGCTCTGCCTCGGCCTCTACCCTTGGTAGTAGCTGCAACCAGGGGCTCCGGCTCCTGCTCAGCGGTGGATGTTGTGTGTGTCATCACCATCTATGAGAGAACAAGAATAAAATGATTGAAACTTTTAGCAAAAGAGTAAAGTTGCACGATAAAGAAAGAAAGAAGTGAAATTTTTCTAAAGCTCTGTAGCCTCTTGAAGATAATTACAGATGTACCCATACCGATCCTCTAAACTCTACTAAGCACGCTCATGACACGTGAGGCCTAAGAAATCTAGTGCTCTAATACCAACTTGTCACGACCCAAAATCCCAACAACGGGGCTGTGATGGCGTCTAACATCCACTTGCTAGGAAAGCCAGCATTATCTAAATAAGTAACCAATTTAAATAATTTATAAGAAGGATAATGATAATTAACGATTAATAAACTCTGAAATACATGAAATAGATAAATAAGCAACACAGTCTATGCTACTCCAAGAAATACGGAGTCACAAGTACATTAGCATCTAGAATACTACAAACCTGATCGAAAATGATTTACAGCTATCTGAAACTAGAATAACAGTAAAACAAGATAGAAGAGGACTTCAGGGACTGTGAACGCCAAGCATCTCTACCTCAAGTCTCCTGGGCAAGTCGGATCAGAGCGAACTCATCTATGCACCGCTGGGACCAACACCGGAATCTGCACAAGAAGAGCAGAAGTGCTGTAAGAGTCGAGCCTAACCTCGACAAAGTAGTGACGAAGCTGTGATAAGACACTCACTATAAACTGGTACGATTGATAATAAAGGAAGGTAGAAATATAGATAAAGCAGTAAACTCATAAGAACGGACCTGAAGGTCAACTAGCAGAGGGGCCCATGTCACGAACCAAAATCCCACCACAGGCGTCGTGATAGCACCTAGTCTCTGAGACTAGGTAAGCCGATTACTTACAATGATTAAGAAAGTTTTAACAATGATAATTTAAAACATAGTTTAATATGAATGCCGAAATAAAGGCAAAACGACCCTATGTGGCAATAATCATACAACCTCCCAAGACTAGGTAATACAAAGTCATGAACTCTAGTTGAATACATGGAAAGATCGAAATACAATATTGTTCAAATAACAAGCTGATAGTACAATGAAAGGAAAGGACTCCAAGGGACTGCAACGACCAAGCAGCTCTACCTTGAATCCTCGCAATCAAAAAGCTAACTCTGCCCGAATAGATATTTCCAATACCTGGCTCTACACAAAAATGTGCAGAAGTATAGTATGAGTACACCACGATTGGTACCCAGTAAGTATCAAGACTAACCTCGGTGGAGTAGTGACGAGGTATAAGTCAAGACACCTGCTACTCAAAATAACATATGCAGTATAGAAGTATATAAAGCTAATAATGAAAGTAGAAATCAATAAATGGCAACATGAATCACAATATGATATAAATAGTAGAGTAATACGAACATCGTGAAAGTACCATTGAAACCAAATAAGGAAAACAAATAACAAATAATTAAATCAAGTCGTTCTAGCACAAATTTTGTAATGAAGTTACTACGCGATACCTCATCTCATAATCACAAGTCACGAGTCTCAACCCACAATCATATGCTGGCAACGATAGTTCCGGCAACAAGGCTCCGGCTATACCTCAAAATAGAATACACACGGAACAAAAGATGCACAACCCCGGAAAGAAGTAAGGCTCACCAAGTCAGCTGAGGAGAGGGTGTACTGCTATCACTGATCAATGTCGCCTGCTGTAAACCACCTGCATCCATTAAAGATGCAGCACCCCCGGCAAAAAAGACGTTAGTACATATAGAATAGTACTAGTATGAAAACCAAACACCCCCTTCAAAGATTAGAAGTACAACATGAATGTGATGAATCATGGAAGCGATAAAGAACCTAAATAGTCGTTAAAATCATAGCAAATTCCTTTAAAGCATTCAATAACATTTATGAATTTCAAGTTGGGGATCCTCAATAACAACCTCTACCACAATACCACAATCTATACACAAAGCGGCCCTGCTGCCTCACCCCAATGTGTGCAGGTGGAGACCAAAATTCCACAATCTGTACATAAATCAGCCATGCCACATCACCCCAATGTGTGTGGGTGGAGGTGTAATCATAATGCCACAATCTCTACAAAAAGCGGCCCTGCTGCCTCACTCCAATCTGTGCGGGTAGAGGTGTAATCACAATGCCACAATCTAGATTCTCAAAAAGATAATAGGTGTACAAAAGATTTCCAAATCAAACCCTTTGGCACCTTAGGCCTTAACAAATATAAGTTCATAAGATTTCATCATATGAGATATATATCACGCCCTGGCCTTTGGGAGCACGACTGGCGCTCAACAAAGTTACCTCGGTCGAGCAAGCCTGCAAAGTGTCGTCTTCCCAACTCACCCACAAATAAAGAGAAGAGTACATTACATTAATTAGTCTGTATGAAGTCATGTGAACAACACCATTTCATTTCTATTAGTTACGTCATTGACAAATATTCAAAAATAGTACATTGTACATCGTATGGGACAGATGATACAATTACAACATTTTTAGTTTAACTTTCCCAAAAACAGACAGAACCCACATTATGCCTACGGAGCCTCTAACAGGAACAAAAGAGTGGTATCACAGTGCCGGCAACAATGCCCCGGCTATACCTCAAAATGCTATGTATAAAGGATAGAAGATACAAGACCCAAACTATTGTGGGGCTCACAAAATCAGCTGAGGAGAGGGTGTGCTGGTATCACTGATCAATACCACCTGCTATGGAACCACCTGCATCCATTAAAGATGCAGTGCCCTCGCTAAAATGGACGTTAGTACATATGGAATAGTACTAGTATGTAAAACTAAACACCCTCTCAATAGAACGAGCAACACTTTACGGAAAATAAAACATGATATTACACTCAAACGGTATCAAAGTGTCACATTAGGGGAAACGTAAATTTCAAGTAGGTTTTGGTAATTTAAGTAGGGAGATCTTTAGTACCGATATACCACCGTGTTTTAGCACGGAGTCCGATCTCAATCACACCGGCTAAGCCATCTCACTCCGAGACATACACTCACAATACCACCATATGCGCGGCAATGCCGTCCGATCTCAGCCTGATCGGCTAAGCCGTCTCACCATAATGCTACGTGGATCGACATCACATCACATCTTGCTAGCAATAATCTCATCCTATTTAAGGGGAAAACATCTCAACACACTAATCTCATCCCATATAAGGGGAAACATTCTCATCACATTAACACGAGGATTTACCCCTCAATCCCTCCTACATCAGCACGTGTAGTTTCGGGGTTAGGTTGTTCTGACCTACCTTTCCTTGGTGGCTAAACGATACTCCCAAGGAATTTATTCATATATATACATCATCTGACGCCAAAATTATTCAGAAAGTCAATTCATAATGGCCAACTCGGGACATATAAGACCATCATGGGAATTCAATTCTAAGAGATAAGTTTAGCAGACATACCTTGCCTCGAGCCCTTTTAATATACTAGAATGTTCCGGAGATCCTAGCCACATCGATTTAGAGATATTGCAAAATTGAACACAAATTAGGAAGGAGTTCATAATTCTAGCTCACTTGAGCATTTTATCAAACATTATGTGTGTATTAAGGTTCCAAGATCCACCTATGGTGGATTCCATCATCCCACCACCCAAAGCTTACCCAAAAGAGCTCAACAATCTTTCCATTACCCTAGATGGTACATGTATGTAAAATAAAAAACTCCCACACCCCAGAATTTACTTGGCTTATTACCTATTTTCAATTATAATCACAAAACTAAGGGCTATGGAGTAGAAATTTACCTCTAGGATGAAGACCTAGTGAATTCTTCCTACAATTTCTTCAACTTTGAGCAAGAATTAATGGGTGATGAGCTTAGGAACTTCCCCTCTCACTCCTTGGCACTCCCTCACTCTATAATATATGTTTTATATTTAGAAGTGGTCCATTACTCTAATATATCGAAATAGGGTCGAGTAAAAAAATTAGAAAAAAAAAGAGCCCCGTCACAGATCTGCGGTCGCATGCTTCTGCGGTCTGCAAAATAGGCCACGAAATGGCCCTCCGAAACTTGGGCAACTCTGCCCCACTCAACGGCTATTATGCGGTCCATAGACCTGTTCTGCGATCGCATAATTGACCGCAAAATATAATCCAAACTTCCCCAGTTTTCTGCTTCACTGTGGCCATTCTGCGGCCCGTAGAGTGATTCAGCGGCCGCACAGTGGGCTGCAGAAATGTCTTTTTCGGCAAAAAATTTTCTTTTACTCCCCAGCGCATTGTTCAACCCAGAAAGTCCGTACCACGAAACCCCGGGTTTCGGTAAAACTTTAAGGGACCTTACATCCTCCCCCACTTAAGATCAATCGTCCTCAAATGAGGGTCAAAATTCACCATTAGAGCCCAATGTGACTCGGCTGTTAATTTACACACACCAGTATTTTCAAAATTTGGATAACTCCCTAAATTTGCAAAAAGCCAGAGTCTCCCCTGTAACTGGGCCGATCCACCTCTCAGAGAATCCCATAAACCAATCATAACATCCCAACCACAACACAACGATGCAAAATAATACGGAAACAACACCGGCAACAACACCATAATCATTGCATTACTAAGAGGGAGTATTCTTAATATAAGTTGCATAGGGAAAATCATGATTTGCAAAAAATTAGCTCTTAACATCATGGTTACAATTACATAGCTATTCAAATAAATTAGGGTACTTCTTCTTCATTTCTTGCTCGGCCTCCTAGGTGGCCTCTTCAACCTGCTGGTTCTGCCATAGTACTTTCATGGAGGCAATCTCTTTATTCCTCAACTTTCGTACTTGTCTATCAAGAATAGCCACTGGAATTTCTTCATAAATCAATTCTTCATTAACCTTTATAGTATCAACTAGAACAACAAGCGTCGGATCTCCAACCACCTTTTTCAACATGGGTACGTGGAATACCGGGTGCACTATAGACATCTCTAGAGGTAGTTCTTGCCTGTAAGCCACCTGACCAATCCTTTGAATAATTCGGTACGGTCCGACATGCCTCGGACTCAATTTCCCTTTCTTACCAAACCGTATTACACCCTTCATAGGGGAAACCTTAAAGAACACCCAATCATCTTCTTTGAAATCCAAATCGCTGCGACGCACATCCGGATAGGACCTTTGACGACTCTGAGCAGTTTTCAACCATTCTGTAATGATCTTAACTTCTCCATAGCTTGATGCACAAGGTCCGGCCCTATCAATTCTGCTTCCCCAATCTCGAACCACCCAATAGGAGATCTACATCTCCTACCATATAAAGCCTGGAATGGCGCCATCTAAAATGCTAGCATGATAGCTGTTGTTGTAGGAAAATTCTATGAGCAGCAAATGATCATCCCAGCTACCTTTGAAGTTAAGAACACAAGCGTGTAACATATCCTCAAGCGTCTGAATAGTCCGCTCAGCCTGCCCATCGGTCTGTGGATAGAAGGTTGTACTAAGATTTACGTGAGTACCCAAATGCAAAAAATTCTTCCAAAATTTATCTATGAATTGTTGCCCTTGATCTTAGATAATAGAAACTGGGGTGCTATGCAACCTTACTATTTCCTTGATGTACAGTTAAACAAATTGTTCCCTTGTGTCGGTAGCCTTAACCGGCAAAAAGTGTGCTGATTTCGTAAGTCGATCCACAATCACCCAAATCGAGTCAAATTTGCGAGGAGTGCGAGCTAGTCCTACCACAAAGTCCATATTGATCATTTCCCACTTCCACATTGGAGTTTCTATGTTCTGCGCCAAGCCGCCGGGCCTTTGGTGCTTGGCCTTCACTTACTGAGAATTTGGACATCCTGCAACAAAGTCCGCTACATTCCTCATCATATCATTCCACCAGTAAACTTCCCTAAGATCATGATAGATCTTTTTTGAGCCTAGGTGCACGGAGTACCTAGAAGTGTGAGCCTCGATCATGATTCTTTCCCGGAGATCATCCATATTTGGAATACATAGCCGCCCATGGTACCTTAGTGTACCATCATCCATGCCAAGAGAAAAGGCCATGGTCTTATGTTTATGAATCCCCTCCTTCAATTATTCCAACAATTGATCATTGTATTGCTTCTCTTTGACCTTCGCCACGAGCGATGATTCGGTCTTATTTTGCACAATCATCCCTCCTTCACTAGAGTCTTCAAGACGAAATCCCAAACTGGCCACCCAATGAACTTCCTTGGCCAACGGCATTTGATATGCCTCCAAGTGAGTCAAACTACCCATAGATTTCTGGCTAAGAGCATCTGCCACAGCATTAGCTTTTCTCGGATGATACAGAATATCGATGTCATAATTTTTGAGTAACTCAAGCCATCTCCTCTGCCTCAGATTCAGTCCCTTTTGTTTGAAAATATATTAAAGGCTCTTATGATCTGTGAATATATCCACATGGACCCTGTACAGATAATGATGCTAAATCTTCAAGTAAATACCACTGCCGCAAGCTCTAAATCATGTGTTGGATAATTCTTTTCATGATTCTTGAGTTGCCTCGAAGAATAGGCTACCACCTAGCCATTTTACATTAATACACACCTAAGCCATTCTTGAAGCATCAAAATATACCACAGACCCATCTATACCCTATGGTAGGGCCAACACCGGTGCCATAGTTAATCTTGATTTATACTCTTGGAAGCTCCTTTCACTAGCATCTGACCACTAGAATTTAACCGCCTTCTGCATCAATTTAGTCAACGAAGGGGCAAGAGTAGAGAACCCTTCCACAAACTTTTTGTAATATCCAGCTAAGCCCAAGAAACTATGAATCTCTGTGGGAGTGGTAGGTACAGGCCAATTCTTCAAGGCTGAAGTTTTCTAGGGATCAACCTTAATTCCTTCTCTAGATACAACATGACCCAAGAATGTGACAGATTCAAGCCAAAATTCACATTTCAAAAACTTCGCATATACCTGGTCGGATACAGGACCTGCAAAACTGCCTTGAGATGATCGGCATGGTCCTCCCAACTCTCCGAATAAACAAGAATATCATCAATAAATACTATCACGAAGGAGTCGAGGAAAGGTTTGAAGACCCGATTCATAAGATCCATGAAAGCTGCGGGGGCATTTGTTAGCCCGAAAGACATTACCAAAAATTCAAAGTGCCCATACCGTGTCCTAAAAGATGTTTTTGAAATATCCTGCTCCTTGATCTTCAATTGGTAATACCCGAATCTTAAATCAATTTTGGAGAAGGACAGAGCACGCTGCAATTGATTAAACAAGTCATCTATCCTTGGCAATGGGTACAACACACACAGACTCAAGTGTAGGTGCCTCAGCATCGACGTCCGTAACCCAGACCAAATGGTAGATACACCCCTTGTTAATCATCTTTGTGGCCTTAAGGTAAGAAATAAACCTACCCTTCAGCACCACATTATCTCCCTTCCATTCAATCACCGACGCAGATGGAAAGTCAAACCTAACGGTTCTGGTTCGACACTCAAGCTTAGCGAAATATGAATAACGCCAATCAAACCCATTATTACATCAAAATCGACCATCCCCAATTCGATGAGGTCGACCATGGTGTCTCAACCACGCACAGTGACAACCTAATCCCTATAAACTTGTGCGGCCACGATAGACTCGCCAACCTGAGTAGACACAGAGAACGGCTCATAGAGCTGTTTCGATTCTATCCCAAATTCCATAGAAACACAAGGAGTGACATAGGACAAGGTGTAACCGGGATCAATAAACCATACACATCATGAAATTGAACTATCAATATACCTGTGACAACATCTGGAGAAGCCTCTGAACTCCGGCAACCCCTCATAGCATAGAAACAGATTATTCCTCCCGAACTCTGTGCGCCAACCCTAGCTACACCACGCCCTACGGGTGTTGGAGCGCCTCGAGTTGGAGGAGGTGCTGCAGATGTAGTAACTCCAAAACTATCTGGCTGTGTTGTACCTCTTCCCATGCTCTAGTGAGACGAACGGCAATCCTTCTGAATGTGACAACTCATACCACACCCGTAACATATGGGCTGGTCCATGTAGCAGGTCCCAAAGTGCATTTTCCCGTACCTAGGGCATGGGGGCCTTCGCTGCTGCAGAAATCTCCCACCAGACCGATCCTGCTGGTAGGATCCCTTGTTGCCCTAGCTAGGCCTAAAACGGTTCCCCTGCGGCTGATTAGGCCTCGATGACGGTGCACTAACTGAAGACTGAGAAAAATACTGGGAAGGCCCAGATAACCCTCGCGTGAAAGTTGTCCTACCACCACCACCACCACTAGAAGCACCACTGAAGTTGCCCGCTAACCGGGCCTTGTTCCTACTCTCTCGCTCCACTCTATTCTTTGGCTTGCAGGTCTCTGTAGCTTGAGCAAATACCACCATCTTACCATAGTTCATATCAATATTCAAGGCAGCTGTAGCGGCCACATTAATAACCAAGGGGCTAAGGACCTGCACAAACCGGTGCACTCTAGCCTCCATAGTAGGCAACATGTAGATGGCATATTTGGACAGGCGCGCGAATCTCATATGATACTCCCCCACACTCATGCTCCCCTATTTCAGGTTCTCAAACTCGGTGGCATGGGCTTCCTTAGTCTCGGCAGGCAAGAAATGATCAATAAAAGCATCGACAAACTCATTCCATCTCGCCGGAGGGCTTCCCTCCTCACGGGAATCCTCCCACATTTCAAACCAAGAATAGCCCACCCCTTTCAAGCGGTAGGAGGCCAACTCTGCTCCCTCTGTCTTAGTAGCACGCATAAGCCGGAGTGTCTTGTGCATCTCGTTAATAAAATCCTGGGGGTCCTCCTCAAGATTAGTACTTGTGAACACTGCAGGGTCCAATTGGAGAAATCTATTCACCCTAGAACTAGTGGAATCTCTTGGCTGACTAGAAGAAGTGGGTGCAACATCTGATCTATGGGCCTGGAAGCCACTATTTGAGCCAACGTTTGTATGGATCCCCTAAGATCCCTATCGGATACATTGGGACCGGAAGCTGGGGTTGGAGGTGGAACTGGAATATCAGTTGGAGGGATCGTTGCACCCTCAGTAGGTGAAGGAACTGGTGTGGTCTGACCACGTGTAGTGGAATTAAGCAATGTAGTAGTCCGGGGAATATTCTCACCCCTCGGGTGCTCACCCGCCTCATCAAAAAAAGGGTCAACTGCCACTCCTGGGTGGCATTGGCTCCTTGGAAAGTTCTTTGTTTCTTCTTAGGCGCCATATACTAAAAATTAGAGAAATATACCCTTCGTAGGGGAAACCTTCAAGAATACCCAATCATCTTTTTTGAACTCCAAATCCCTACAAGGAACCTCTGAATAGGATTTTTGATGACTCTAAGCAGTTTTCAACCATTCTATAATTACCTTAACCTTTTCCATAACCTGATGCACGAGGTCTGGCCCTATCAACTCCGCTTACCAAATCTCAAACCACCCAATGGGAGATCTACATCTCTGACCATATAAAGCCTCGAACGGTGCCATCTAAATGCTAGCATGATAACTATTTTTGTAGGCAAACACTATGAGCGGAAAATGATCATCCCAACTACCTTTGAAGTCAAGAACACAAGCGCACAACATATCCTTGAGCGTCTGAATAGTCCGCTCTGCCTTCCCGTCAGTCTGCAGGTGAAAGGTTGTACTAAAATTCATGAGTCCCCAAACCTTGCTGAAACGTCTTCCAAAAATTAGTCGTGAACTATGCCCCTCGATCTAAACTAATAGAAACTAGAGTGCCATGCTACCTGACTATTTCCTTAATTTACAACTGAGCATATTGTTCTGATGTGTCGGTAGCCTTAAACAGGTAAGAAGTGTGCTGATTTCATGAGTCGGTCAACAATTATCCAAATAGAGTCGAATTTGCAAGGAGTTCGATGTAGTCCTACCGCAAATTCCATATTGATCATCTCCTATTTCCACATAGGAATTTCTATGTTCTGTGCCAACCTACCGGGCCTCTAGTGTTCGGCTTTCACTTGCTGACAATTTTGAGATCTTGCCACAAAGTCTGCTACATTCCTCTTCATATCATTCCACTAGTAGACTTCCCTAAGATCATGATACATCTTTGTAGAGCACGGGTGCACGGAGTACTTAGTAGTTTGAGCCTCGGTCATGATTCTTTCGCGGAGACCATCCACATTTGGAACACATAGTCGCCCTTGGTACCATAGTGTACCATCATCCATGCCAAGAGAAAAGGCCATGGTCTTATGTTTATGAATCTCCTCCTTCAAATCTACCAACAATGGGTCGTTGTACTAATTTTTCTTGACTTCCATAACAAGAGATGATTTAGCCCTATTTTGCATAATCACCCCTCCTTCACTAGAATCCGCAAGACGAACTCCCAAACTAGCCAACCGATGGATCTCCTTGGCCAATGGCCTTTGATATGCCTCCAAGGGAGCGAAACTACCCATAGATTTCCGGCTTAGAGCATCCGCCACAACATTAGTCTTTCTAGGATGATATAGGATATCGATGTCGTAATCCTTGACTAACTCAAGCCACCTTCTCTTCCTCATATTCAATTCCTTCTATTTGAAAACATATTGAAGACTATTATGGTCTGCGAATATATCCACATGGACCCCATACAGATAATGATGCCAAATCATCAATGCAAATGCCACCACCGCAAGCTCTAAGTCATGTGTTGGATAGTTCTTTTCACGATTCTTGAGTTGCCTAGAAGCATAAGCTATAACCTTGCCATATTGCATTAATACACACCCAAGTCTGATTCTTGAAGCATCACAATATACCACAAACCCACATGCACCCTCTGGTGGGGACAACACCAGTGCCGTAGTTAATCTTGATTTCAACTCTTGGAAGCTCCTTTCACAAGCATCTGATCATTGGAACTTAACCGCCTTCTGCCTCAATTTAGTCAATGGAGAGGCAAGCATAGAGAACCCCTCCACAAACTTCCTGTAATATCCAGCTAAGCCCAAGAAACTATGAATCTCAGTTGGGGTAGTAGTTCTAGGCCAATTCTTCACCGCTAAAATCTTCTGAGAGTCGACCTTAATTCCTTCTCTGGAGAAGAGATGCCCCAAGAATGTAGCAGGTTCAAGCCAAAATTCACATTTCGAAAACTTCACATACAACTTATGTTGATATAGAGTCTATAGAACTGCCCTAAGGTGATCGGCATGGTCCTCTCAACTTCGTGAATATACCAGAATATCGTCAATGAACACTATCAGAAAAGAGTCAAGGAACGGCTTAAAAACTCGGTTCATAAGATCCATGAAAGCTGCCGGGGCATTTGTTAGCACAAAAGACATTACTAGAAATTCAAAATGCCATATCGGGTCCTGAAAGCTGTTTTCGAAATATCCTGCTCCTTGATCTTCAATTGGTAATACCTGGATCTTAAATCGATCTTGGAGAAGTACTTAGCACCTTGCAATGGGTCAAACAAGTCATCTATCCTTGGCAGTGGGTATTTATTCTTGATCATGACCTTGTTGAGCTGCCGATAGTCAATACACATTCTCAATGACCCATCTTTCTTCCATACAAAAAGGATAGGTGCGCCCTAAGGCGACACACTCTGCCGGATGAAACTCTTCTCTAACATATCTTTCAATTGTTCTTTTAGCTCCTTCAATTCTTCTGGTGCCATTCCGTAGGGCGGAATAGATATAGGCTGCATGCCTGGCATCACATCAATCCCAAATCAATCTCCCTGTCTAGCGGGATCCAAGGAGCTCATCTAGAAAGACCCCCGGAAATTCATTCACAACAGGCACGGATTCAAGTGTAGGTGCCTTAGCATCGGTGTCCATAACCCAGACCAAATGGAAGATACACCACTTGTTAATCATCTTCGTGGCCTTAAGGTAAGAAATAAACCTACCCTTCGGCACCGCATCATCCCCCTTCCATTCAATCATTGATTCATTTGGAAATTCAAACCTAACGGTTCTGGTTCGACAATCAAGCTTAGCGAAACATGAATAAAGCCAATCCATCCCCATTATTACATCAAATTCAACCATCCCAAATTCAACAAGATCGGCCATGGTGTGACAACACAATCCCTATAAACCTGCACGGCCACGATAGACTCACCCACCGGAGTAGATACAAAGAACGATCGTGAAGCTGTTCCGGTATTATCCCAAATTCCATGGCAACATAAGGAGTAACATATGACAAAGTGGGACCAGGATCAATAAGAGAAAATACGTCATAGGATTGGACAGTCAATATACATGTGACAACATCTGGAGAAGCCTCTAAATCCAGACGCCTCCACATAGCACAAAATCTACTAGGTCCTCCCAAACTCTTTGCACCACCCCTAGCTGCACCATGCCCTGCAAGTGCTGGGGTGCCTCAAGCTGGAGGAGGTAATGTGGATGTAGTAGCTGCAGAACTAGCTGGATGTGTCACACCTCTTCCCATGATCTGGCGGGACGAGCGATAATCCCTCTGAATGTGACCCCTTATACCACACCTGTAGCATATAGGTAGGTCCATGAAGTAGGCCCCAAAGTGCATCCTCCCACACTTAGGGCATGGGGACGGCCGCTGCTGCTGGAATCTACCTCCAGGCCAACCCTGCTGGTGGGGTCTCCTGTTGCCCTGTCCGGACCTGGATAGTGGTCCACTCAGCAGAAATTGATCGAATGACTTAGATGGCCCTGATGACCTCCCTTAAATGCCGACCTACCACCAGAAGAACCACCCAAGTTGTCCTCGGTATGGGCCTTGCTGCTACCCTCACGCTCCCTTCTATTTTTCAGTTTATTATCATCTGTAGTTTGAGCAAACGCCACCATCTTCAAATAGTTCATATCAGAATTCAAGGCAGTTGTAGCGGCCGGGGCTAAGGCCCTACACAAACCGATGCAACCTAGCCTCCATAGTAGGAAACATGTGAGTAGCATACTTGGACAGGCACGCGAACTCCATATGGTACTCCCACACATTCATGCTACCCTGCTTTAGGCTCTCAAACTCGCGGCACGGGCCGCCTTAGTCTCGGCAGGCAAGAAATGATCCATAAAGGCATCGGTGAACTCGCTCCACCTCACTGGAGGGCTCCCCTCCTCATGGGACTCCTCCTACATCTCAAACAAATAATAGGCCATCTCTTTCAGGCGGTAGGAGGCCAACTCCACTCCTTCCGTCTCAGTAGTACGCATAACTCGGAGAGTCTTGTGTATCTCATCAATAAAGTCCTGGGGGTCCTCCTTAGGATCAGTACCTGTGAACACTGGAGGATCCAACTGGAGAAATCTGTTCACCCTGGAACTAGAGGAATCCCCTGGCTGACTAGAAGAAGTGGGTGCAACATTTGATCTCTGGACCTGGGAGGCCACTATCTGAGCCGACATCTGTATGGCTCCCCTATGATCCCCATCAGAAACACCGGGACCATAAGCTGGAGCTAAAGGTGTAACTGGAATATCAGTTGGAGGGACTATTGCACCCTTAGTAGGTGTAGGAACAGGTGTAGTCTGAGCAGGAATAGTAGATTCAGGCGGTGTAGTAATTGGGGGAATATCCTCACCCCTCGGGTGCTCACCCGCATCATCAAATATAAAATCAACTGCCACTCCTGGGGTTACATTGGCTCCTTGGCCAGTTATTGCCTTCTTTCTAGGCGCCATGTACTGAAAGATAGAGTAAAGCATGAGTTAAAGGATGAACAATCTTAAAATCAGTTTTATCACACGATCTGGAACATCTAAGAAGGGTATTATTCCTAAATGCCCAAGTAGCCTCCTAATTATAGATGTGGTCGACAACACACCACTATGAAGGACTCTACTAGACACGGCTCCGAGACATCCTAGGACACTTTAAAACCTTAGGCTCCAATACCAAGTTTTACACGCCCTGACCTCGGGGAGCGCGACAAGTGCTCAATCGAGATACCCCAGCCGAGAATGCCAGTACAATACCCTCTACCCAACTCGCCCATGAATAAAGAGAAGAAACATTTACATAATTAATTAAATATTAAGAGGTAATGTGAATAACACCAGTTTACTTCCATTACGTCATTAACAAGTCCCCAAAACAGTATATTATATATTCGGAGTTAAAGTGGGACAGATGATACAATTACAACAAGTTTAGTTCAACCTTCCCAAAATAGGATACAACCCATACTATTTCTACGGAGCCTCTAACAAAAACAAAAGAGTGCTACGACAGTGCCAGCAACAAGACCCCGGCTATATCTCAAAATACTACGTACATGGAACAAGAGATACAGGACCCCGGAATGAAGTGGGCTCACCCAATCAGCCAAGGAGATAGTATGCTGCTATGACTGATCAATACCACCTGCTATGGAACCCACTGCATCCATTAAAGATGTAGCGCCCCTGCAAAAGCGACGTTAGTACATGTCGAATAGTACTAGTACGAAAACCAAACACCTATGCAAGAACTTGGAGATACAACATCAATATGATGAATCATGGTAACAATAAACGGCATAGTTAGCCATTAAAGCCATTGAAAATTTATTAAGAGATTTCAATAACATTAATAAATTCATAAGTCAGGGATCCTCTACAACTACCTTTACACAAAGAGGCCCTTCCGCCTCACCCCAACGTATGCGGGTAGAGGTGCAATCACGATACCAAAAACTCTACACAAAGAGGCCCTGCCGCCTCACCCCAATGTATGCAGGTGGAGATGTATTCACAATGCCACAAACTCTACATAAAGCGGCCCTACTGCCTCACCCCAAAGTATGCAGTTGGAGGTGTATTCAAAATATCATAACTCTACACAAAGCGGCTTTGCCGCCTCTCTCCAATGTATGTGGGTGGAGGTGTATTCACCATGCCACATTTCGGGTTCCCAAAACAATAATAGTTTGTATAAAGAGTTCCTTTTTAAATCAACCATTTGACACTTTTGGCCTTAGAAAGTGTAAGTTCATCAGGTTTCATCATGTGAGAAATAAGTGTTTAATCACATTGATTTCATACAAAATTTCCTCCCAAAAGAGGTATAGCATAGTTAAGTCAAAAATGGAGAATCAATAACACACGAGGGTCTAACACGTTTTGCCAATCGGGAATCAATCTTACTAGTTTGAATACCACCCATCAATAGCGTTTCAAGTTCGACTACACACGATAGAATTTTACAAGGCTTCGTGAATTCCGATACTAGAAGAAGAGTTTAGCCTTCATACCTCGCTTTGAGCTTTTCTTAATTCACTACACAGTTCCGAAAGTCCTAGCAACTTCGATATATTTAGAGACATAGAAAATTGAACACAAATTAGGAAGATATTCATAGTTTCAGCTCATTTGAACATTTTATCAAACACTAGGTGCGCGAATTTGATTACGAGGTTCTTCCTCAAGATTTCGTTCACTCCACAACTAATTCAATACCCAGAGTTTACTCATACTAGTTCAATTACCTCCCCACCATACTCATAGCTACATGCATGCATAAATAACAACTCTCATACCCAATAATCATACTCCCAATTACTCATCTTCTACATAAACTCGAAATTTATGACTAGGGTTAGAACCTTAGCTCTTGGATGAAGACCTTGTGCGTTTTCCTTATGAATTCTCCAAGTCTTGAGCAAGGATTGATGAGCAATTAGCCTAGGTTTTCCTCCTCTTTCTCTAGAATACTCTCACTTCTCTCTAAAATATCAAATTTCTGCCTTCGAAACGAACCCTAAGAGCTTTTAATCAAAATAGGGTCGGATAAAAGAAATTAGAAAAATGAAACCCCGACACAAATCTGTGGTCGCATCTGCGACCGCATAATGCTTCTTCTATCCGCAAAATAGACTGCATCATGGTCCTCTGAAATTGGGCAATTCTACTTCATTTGGCGACCAGTCTGCAGTCGCAGAACTCCCCTTTGGAGCTTTTTGTGCTGGGTCTGCGATGGGTCCAAACATTTGCCCAGATTTCTACTTCAGTCTGTGGCAGATATGCGGTCCGCATATCAGTTCTGCGACCGCCGATTGGACCGCAGAAACGCCCTGTACTTCCAATAATTTTCTTCAACTCCCCAACGCACTCGCCGCGAAGAATCTCTACACTCATAAACACATAAGTCTACTTTGGCACCACGAAACCCCGGGTTTTAGGTTAACTTTTACGGGGCCTACAGTGACCCCGAAGAACAAAAATGCCAACTTCGAGAGAACACTACGCGAACGCGATTGCTTAATCGCGATCGTGACCAAAAACACTAGATAACTGCAATTAGTAGCACAAAAATAGAAGGAAACGGATCGAAGCCAATTCAGAACACACCTGAGGCCCCTGGGACCCCATCCAATCATACCGATCAGTTCCATAACATAACTTGGACCTTCTCGAAGCCTCAAATAACATCAAACAACATCAAAACTATGAATCGCACCTCAAATCAAACTTAATGAACTTATGAACTTTCAACTTCTACAACTCGCGCCGAATCACATCAAATCGACCTATGGACCTCCAAATCCAAATCCGCACATACACCTAAGTCCAAAACACCATACAAAGCTATTGAAATTATCGACACACCATTCTGGAGTTGTCTTCACAAAAGTCTAAGTCCAATTAACTCTTTTCACTTAAACTTCTAAAATAAGAATTGTTCTTCCAAATCAATCCCGAATCATCCAAACAACAAACTCGACCACACATGCAAGTCACAATACGTAATACGAAGTTGCTCGAGACCTTAAGCCACCAAATGGGAAGCTAATTCTCAAAATGGCTGGTTGGGTCGTTATATTTTCCCCCTCTTAAACAAACGTTCGTCCTCGAACATGCCAAGAACCGTTCTAAAGTCCTCAAATCACGGAATGTACTTATCATACATATACTCGCGGGTCATCACACGTCACTCCAATCCAGCAGATCGACATCACCATCTCATTTGAAAATTATTCCTTCCACCTACACCGATAAGCTTTAGAACCAAACTTTTCACCATCTGATCATTTTCCAAAGACCTGATTCCCACATAAACACATTGTACCGACCTCAACCAGCTGCCGTAGCTGATGCATACACCCACAAGGTATAACCATCTAATAATACACCGCCATATGCCATAGCAACACCTCCTATCACAATTACCCATAATCAAATCCAGCACCGACAAAATAGCCTCATATCAGCTAAAATCTTGCCTTGAATCTCCACAATGCTAACAAGATTACCACTAACACAAATCAACAAGTCACACCCAACGCCACCTGGGCACACACCTCGCAAGCTAACACCCAATAAGCACAACATGAATATGACTAAATATTAAAAGATGAATACATGAGAGAACTACCAAACAAGCGCGACAGGCACAACTCCCTACTAGTACCATATTACTAATCAATTCCACAACGGAGAATCAAAACATATAAACCAATCACAAGGATCTCGTCCTAATATAACTCCACCGTGGCACGTAGCCTGGTTCAAACATATCAAACCACATGTAAATGCAAGGGTCTCGCTCTCAGCTCTGAATCACAAGTAGAATACACATCACACTAACCGAAACTTCCACTAACTCAATTCCGCAAAACAAAATCACAACATGTAACGGACTTTCCATACTGCTAGAACACCTAAATCACAAATCGTAACCAAACCACCCAGAAATCACATCAAAACCTATTATAATAAGTAACAGAAAATTCATTCTAGTCTTATAGATCTCAATTGTGAACAAACCAAGATGATAGACACGGTCTACCACTGTAGAATCTCCCAACAGGGGTAAATACATAAGCAGAGTACAAGAATCATGAAACTTACCCATGTATGAGCAAGTTATGAGGACTCACCCTGCTAAACAGAACCGAATCAAAAAAAGAATGATGCTCCTGTATAACAAATCGAAACCATACCTGTATTGACACCATCTAGTGTAGCAGCCCCAACCCTACCATGGAAAGCATATCAACTGGTTGGGCCTCCCACTCTAGGGCGCCCTCTACACGCCTATCATGCACCCCTAGCTAGCTGTGCAGGTTGAGTAGCAACTAGAATGGAGCCCATAGCTTGAGTTCTCTGATGAAATCCGCCTTTCCCGCATTTGGGACAATCTCTCATGATATGCCTACAGTCGCCACACCCCTAACAACCCCTCTACGGGTATGGCTGCTCATACTGAGTCTATGCTGGATAATTGGAATAACCGTTGTAGGAACTTCGTGCATGTGGTGCACTAAAGGATGACTACTCCATATGAGTACCTTGACTAACTGGAGCACCACGAATAGTCTGAAGTGAGGACTGGACTATCAGCTAGCCGAGCCTCTGCCACAATACGTCATAGCTGAAGAGTAGAATCTACTAAATCCTCCAAAACCTCGAGACCTCTTGGCCTCCTTATCCTCCTTCTATGCACCCCGAATACGCTCTAACCACCTAGAAGTCTCCATAAACTGCTGAAATAAAGTATCAGTCTCCAACACCCGAACCATGCTGAATCTAAGACCATAACTGAGCCCCTTGATAAATCAACTGACTCGCTCTTTGATTATAGGAACCAAAGTAGGTGCATGACGGGATAACTCACAGAACCTGATGACACACTCCGACACCATCATGGTGCCCTGACGCAACAGCTCTAACTCCGTGTGCCATGCATCCCTGGGATTTGGGGAACAAACTCCCTTAAAAACATCTCTAAAAATTGAGTCCAAGTGAGTGTTGCTGCATCGGCTGGTCTACCCTCCTCATAAACCTACCACCACTGATACGCTACTCCCGACAACTAAAATATAGTAAAAGCAACTCCGTTCACCTCCACAATACCCATGGTGCGGAGAATTTGATGACACTTCTCTAGAAAACTCTGTGCATCCTCAATAGATGTGCCACTAAAAGTAGGTGGAATATACCTCTTAAACCTCTCAAGCCTCTTCTATTCCTCCTATGATGCCCCTGTCCTGACCTCGGGATGACAGGAATAATAGGTTGTACCGGCACCATACCCGGAACCTGACCAATGTGACCCGCTGCTCTAGATTACAAGCTATTAGAGTCTGAGATCCTCCCCCAATCTGCGAAGTAGCTAGTGCAACAGAGATTAATCCCCTCCTGAGCCAATGTACCAAACATGCTGAGGAACTGCGCTAAAGTCTCCTAAAGCCCAGGGGTAACAACAGGCGCCTCCGGTGCCTTTCACCCTATCAGAGCTACTGGCGACTTCTCAACTACTGCTCTAGTAGGTGCTCTAGCTACGGCGCGTGCCCCTCCTTGGCCTCTACCTCAGCCCCGGCGTCTCGCCGCTCTAGCAGGGGGCGCAGGTGTCTGCTCAGCTGATCTGGTAGCATGTGTCCTCACCATCTGTGAGAGAATAGAGATACAAAGGCTCAAACTTTAGCAAAGTTGCATGACAGGAATGAAAGAGGTGGAATTTTTCTAATAGTTCTGTAGCCTCTCGAAGATAAGTACAGACATCTCCGTACCATTCTGCAAGACTCTAGTGACTCATAAAACCCATCAATATAGAACTCTGATACCAACTTGTCACGACCCAAAATCCCACCACAGGCATCGTGATGGCACCTAGTCTTTGAGACTAGGTAAGCCAATTACTTACCATGATTAAGCCAATTTTATCAATGATAATTTAAAATAGAGTTTAATATGAATACCAAATAAAAGTGAAAC
This sequence comes from Nicotiana obtusifolia, assembly GCA_002018475.1. NCBI lineage: Eukaryota > Viridiplantae > Streptophyta > Magnoliopsida > Solanales > Solanaceae > Nicotiana > Nicotiana obtusifolia. Next base: position 163,225 of record MCJB01047780.1, on the reverse strand, counting down.
GTACCTACGCAACAATAATCCATTAACCTCCCAAGACTAGGTAATACAGAAACGCGAACTCTAGTTGTATACGTGGAAAGATCTCAAAGATCAAAATACAATATTGTTCAAATAACAAGCTAATAATACAATGAAAGGAAAGGACTCCAAGGGACTGCGATGACCAAGCAGCTCTACCTTGAATCCTTGTGATCCATAAGTTAACTCCGCCCGAGTCCGATATCTCCAATACCTGGCTCTGCACAAAAATATGCAGAAGTGAAGTATGAGTACACCATGATCGGTACCTAGTAAGTATCAAGACTACCTCGGTGGAGTAGTGACAAAGTACAAGTCAAGACACCTACTAGTCAAAATAACATATGCAGTATAGAAGTATATAAAGCTAATAATGAAAGCAAGAATCAGTAAATGGAAATAAGAATCAACATATGATATATACAGTAAAGTAATATGAACATTATGAAAGTACCATTGAAACCAAATAAGGAAAACAAATAACAACCAATTAAATCAAGTTGTTCTAGCACAATTTTGTAATTAATTTACTCCGAGATACCTCATCTCATAATCACAAGTCACGAGTCTCAATCCTCAATCATATGCTCATGGCACCTTGTGCCCATATTTCTAAACACAACCGCGTGGACAAATCACATGCCAATATCTCAATCTGCTTGACATGGTCATAGGCTCAATATCAACATGAAAGCAGATAATAAAAGAATACATGGGCATTATCAATAATTGTCAAGTTTCATACTCCTGAACTATGATAAGTAGGATACTACGGTGTATGCTTGTGCGTACAACCCAAGTCAAGAAGTAATATCAAAGACATTGAGTAGTTAGTTCATCAAAGCAACACAACAAGTCAGGTAAGGTGTATGACATACACAAGGAAAAATACACCATCACACGAATATCACCAACACAATGACCCCAGGCCATCACACATCATCCCTGACATTGCCATCCATATCTCTTCGAAGAAGCTTGCTGTATCACTCTGCCAAGACACTATCATTAGCCACCGGTATCACTCCAATAGCCGCCCGTATCGCTCCGCATAATAGCTACCCATATCACTCCGCATGATAGCCGCCCGTATCACTCCGCATAATAGCCACCCTTATTACACCGCATGATAGCCACCTTTATGGCTCCACCCAAAAAAATACACAATATGCACCCATATCACTTTGCATAATTAACAGCAGTGAGATGCCACCCTTATGCCCAGCATAACAATATAGTGAAATGCCACCCTTATGCTCCCATAACAACAACTAATCCATACAACAATTCACATGTGCTAACATTACAACAACACGATATATCGACTCGTAACACAAGTGCCCATAGGGCACAACTCTTCCAAAGAACCAACAATATCAATATTTCCAAAACAAATAGCCCGCAGCTCACATGAAATGTGTATAGAATTTCAATAACAACAAATGAACGGGAAAGTAAGTCAACAATGAACAACACTCCCCTTTAAACACAACTTCAATTAAAATAGATTAATGACTTTTAAAAACATCAACTTTAATTAATTTATTAAGGATAAACTCGATAATGAAGGTATTTCCATGAAATGGCAAACTTCGGATTCTAGTATATGAGATAGGCTAACAATGAAACAGATGGCACGAACTAGCATCTACGTCTAATGCAAAAAATAACCCAGCAACAAAAGGCTATCATCTAGCAGCAATTTCAATTAAATATAACTCGACGAGAAAGGAAGTCACATATAAGAGTAAACTTGACCAGTAAAGGATGTGACAACTTCAAAAAAAGCATATAAGAGTAAACTTGACAAGTAAAGGATGTGACATGTAACAACAACTTCAAATAAAGCATGAGAAAGTAAACAAGACAATTAAAAGATATAACATGTGCTAACAATCCCAAATAAATACATGAAAGAAGCCTAAGAGTCTAAACTGATCAATTTTCACATATAAGCCCGAGTACATACTCGTTACCTCGCGTACACGACTTTCACATGCCACAAATTAGCACAAATGACTAAAACCCTATGGGGTAATTCCCCCATAAAAGGTTAGGCAACATACTTACCTCAACCAAATCAATACTCTAAATAACCTTTTCGTGTGAAACAAACCTCCGAACGGCTCAAATCTAGCCAAAATAACTCAATATCATAAATAAAAATCATAGGAAACCATTGTGAATTATAAAGCTTCGATCTTTAATGAAAACTAAAAAGTCAACTAGGTCCCGCACCTTGGAACCCGACAAAATTCACAAAATATGAACACCCATTCCGATATGAGTCCAACCATACCAAAATTATCCAATTCCGACATCAAAGCGATCTTCACAGCCTCATTTTACATATTAGAAAGTTTTATGAATATTCCTAATTTTCTCCAATTCAAATCACTAATTTAATGATTGAAACAAAGATGGAATCACGAAATATAATCAAATCCGAGTGAAGAGCACTTACCCCAATCCAAAGCCTGAAAATCCCCTCCAAAATGGCCCATAACCGAGCTATCTAACACAAAAAGTGATAAAATATCAAAAGCCCTCGAAATAGAGTACTTTATATTATGCCTTGAGAAATATACATCGCGATGGCATAGAACAAAGCCTTTGGCTGCAAAAACGTGCTTCACAAATGCGTGAGTACAATCGCGAACGCGACCCTCAACCCCCAACAAACATTTCGAAAGTGCTCTCAACCTCGTGAACGTGCAGTGCAAATTCCTGGTGACCCCTTCCAATTCCTTATATGCTATCATGTATACCATAATGCGAACGCAGAGACAACAATCCTCAAAGCCTTTCGAACACGATCGTCTCTTCGCGACTGCGAAGAACAAAAATGCCAGCTTCCACAGAAAACAACGTGAATGTGATAGCTTAATCACGATTGCAATGAAGTACACCAGATAATAGTAATCAACGGTCCAAAAATAGAAGGAAATGGCCCGTAACCCATCCGAAACACACCCGAGGCCCCGGGACCCCGTCCAATCATACCAATTAGTTCCATAACATATCGCGGACATGCTCAAGACCTCAAATCACATCAAACAACCTCAAAACTATGAATCGCACCTCAAATCGAACATAATGAACTTATAAACTTTCAACTTCTACAACTCATGCCGAATCATATCAAATCCAACCGGAATGACATCAAATTTTGCATGCAAGTCCAAAATGACACAACGGAGCTATACCAACTCCTAGAATCAAAATACAATCACAATATCAACAAAGTCAACTCCCGATCAAACCTCTCAACCTTCAACTTTCCAACTTTCACCAAAATGCACCAAATCAACCTATGGACCTCCAAATCAAAATCTAGACATACGTCTAAGTCCAAAATCACCATAAGAAGCTATTGAAATCATCAAAATATCATTCAGGAGTCGTCTTCACAAAAGTCAAACACCGGTCAACTCTTTTCACTTAAGCTTCTAAAACAAGAATTATTCTTCCAAATAAATCCCGAATCATTTGAAAATTAAACCACATATGCAATTCATAATACATAATATGAAGCCGCTCGAGACCTTAATCTACCGAACGGGATGCTAATTCTCAAAATGATTGGTCGGGTAGTTACACCCCAGAATAACATCATCTCATAACCTCATATCACAGTACCAAGATAAAACACTATAGCTACAGACAACTACAACTCATCATACTCTACTGCAGCGCACAACCCGATCCCAACATTTATCACAATATTTGATGCAGCGTATAACCTGATCCCAATATTATTTTACAATATTTGTTGCGGCGTGCAACCCATTCCCATTATAAATTCATCGACATGAACAACTCAACACAACCAAATCCCGTAATCTCAGCGCAAAAGGAAACAAGGCGTATAGAACATCAAGGAACTACCAATACAAATAGAGAATAACCAATACACATGTTCACAAACCTCGAAAATTCATCAATACAAGAATAGATAAAAGACTCACATAACTAGAAGAACATAAATAAGTGCAACAAGTAATGTAAAGACAATAAAAACAAGTAAAAATATGAGACGATGAAGATATATAATTAATATAGGTAGGAACATATAGAAGGTAAACAGTATTGATTGAATACTAAATAAATATCAAACAAGTAACAATTAAATAACATATAACAAGTAAGCATGGATAACAAGTGAGGACGTGCGATCAAAGCATGTAACAAAATATAACATGGAATAAATAACAACATAAAGGTAAATTGCCCAACACGCATGGTTTAACCCATGACAATGCATATACACTTGTCACCTCGCATATATGTCGTCCCCACTTATAATTTTCATAGCAAGTAGACCAAACAAGTTCTATTTCCCTCAAGCAAATGTGTACTTCTTTCCAAAATCAAGTAAACATTCAATCACGGTTTTCTCTTTAGAATAAGCCTCCAAACCAATAAAATATAGTCCAATATAGTTTAAACAATTCAAAATAAACTTTAAAAACTACCCACAAGTAAAAAGAATTCAATCTTAAATGAAATTTTTAAAAAGTCAACAAAAGTCAAACTTGGGCTCGCGTGGTCAAAATTCAAGATTTTGACCAAACTCGATTACCCATTCACCCTCGAGCCCGGTTATGTGATTTGTTTCAAAATTTAAACCTCAATATCTCTCAATTATTAATTATATCCAAAATCCCTAATTTTTACCCTGAAGTTCATAGATTTAAGGTTATAAATTTATGGGTATTTATGAAAATACATCAAAACTAGTTAAAAAGCACTAACAAATGAAGTAGAAATGAAAATCTATTCAAATATCTATTTAGTCCGAGCTCTAGGTTTCAATATTAGTGTAGAATGACAAAATCCCGAGTTAGAGTTTTTATTTAACTGGGCGTCAAGTGTTCTTCGCGTTCGTGAAGCACATAGGCTAGTTGCCTTCGTGTTCGCGAGGTCTTCATCGTGTTCGAAAAGGCTATTCCCCGGCCAAACCTCCGGGTTCGCGTCCCAGGGTTCGCATTCGCGATGAAGACCATCACCTGCCTTCCCCAGCCATCCCAAAGCTAGACATTCGCGAGGCGTATGTCACATTTGCGAAGGGCAGTTCCCCCAAGCCATCACGTTCACGGCCTACCTCTCGAATTCGCGAAGAGTAAGCAGCCCCTGTCCCAAATTTTCCCCTTCGCAATTGCGGGAGTGGCTTCATGATCGCGAAGCACAGTGACAGCAGCAGAAAAACCAGCAATCTTACATGTCCAAAAATGGTCTAAAACCAATCTGAAACTCACCTGACCGCCTCGGGTTCCAAATAGAACGTGCACACAAGTGTAATAATATCTTATAAACTTGCTCTCCACCTCAAATCATCACAATAACTTCAAATAACAAGAATCGATCATCAAAACTCAAGATTTCAACTTGAAAATTTATTTTTCACAATCTTTCACATAAGGCACTAAAATGCGCTTGGATCACAGTGGGCCCAAACCAAACATGTGTACAAGTCCAAAAACATCATACTAACCTACCGGAATCATCCAAATACTGATCCGGGGTCGTTGTGACTACCCATCTAGTCGTCTTATGTATTGTAGCCATGTTCCCTTGTTTATTGCTTATTCTATGTTCTTGTGGTAATGTGACTTTCCGTGGTGGTTGGTTTGGTTCCGGGGATGTTTCGGAGTGAATTGGGATACTTTGTCCCAAGGAAGGAAGCTTAAGTTGAAAGAGTTGACCGAATGTTGACTTTTATGTAAACTACTCCAGAATGGAGTATTGATGGTTTTGATAGCTTTGTATGGTGATTTTGGACTTAGGCGTATGTCCGATTTGGATTAGGAGGTATGTAGGTTGTTTTGGCCTGAATTGGCAAAAGTTGGAAAGTTTAAGGTTTAGAAGGTTAAGAAGTTTGACTAAGAGTTGAAATTTGTTGAAACTGCTCTCGCATCTTGGTTTCGGTAGTTAGAATAGCTGTGTGGTGTCATTTATGACTTGTATGCAAAATTTGAGGTCAATTGAAGTTAGTTTGGTATGATTCGGCATTTGTTTTAGAAATTAGAAGTTCATTATTTCATTAGGCTTGAATTGGGGGTTTGATTCGTGATTTCGATGTTGTTTGATGTGATTTGAGGCTTCGAATAAGTTCATATCATAGTTTTGGACCTTTTGGTATGTATGGACGGAGTCCTCGGAGCCTCAGGTGTGATTCCAATCAAGTTTGGCTTCATTTGGACTTTGTTGGACTGTTGATTTTCTGTGTCTAGTTTCTGTATACATGATTGCAAGGGAAGGGTCGCAATCACAAAGGGTCTTTTGTGACTGGTGGAATTTTGTGCATCGCGTTCGCAATGTGGGGCATGCATTCGCGAAGCTTTGAGGTCTTAGGTCATCGCAGACGCGAGGAGGATCACGCGTTCGCGTAAGAGGAGTGGTTCGTGGGTGTCAGGCTTCAAGCATATGAGATCGCGGTATTGGGCACGCGTTCGCGAAGAGTTAGATCTGGTAACCACCGCGTTCGTGACTGTGGCTTCACGTTTATGATGTGTATTTTGGAGGTTCGCGAAGGACCTTCTGCGATCGCGAAGAGGAACATCTGGATAGAACATTAAAAACCCAAATCAAGGGTTAAAGTATTATCTTCCTATTTTGAGTTGTAGAGGTCAATTTTGGGTGATTTTGGAGAGGATTTTTACGTCTTGGATCGGAGAAAGTGTTTTTTACTTAGATTTTTCATTATTCCATGATTCCATCTTTATTTTAGCATTTAATTAGTGAATTCAAGTGTAGAAATGGGGATTTTGTGGCAACTTTGCAAAAATGAAAAATTGAGGTTTGAAGGTCGAGTTGAGGTCGGAATTGGATGATTTTGGTAAGGTTGGACTCGTAATTAAATGGGTGTTTAGAATTTGTAAATTTTATCGGGATCCGAGGTGTGGGCCCAGGGTTAAATTTTTTATTTTGGTTAAAAATCTTAGCTTTATTATTTGGAATCAATTCTTATGGCTTTTAGTGATTATATTTAGTTGATTTGGTCACATTCGGATTGTCCAAAGGTCGATATGTGTGTGGAGGGCTTGTTAGGGGAGTGCTTTGTCTTGCTTGAGGTAACTGTCTTATCTAAACTTAGTTGAGGCATTAGTTTCCTGATTTAGTTGTGATAGCTACATGCTATGGGTGTGCGCGATTGAACCTATATGCGAGCACCGGGATACTATTTCCATGCTTGAATTAGTTCTTAGGCTATGACATGCCTTGTATTGATTTTGAAGCTTCAAGTTGAGATGTTTCTCTTATTAGTACCCCTCTGTGAGCTATTTGTACCATATTTGAGATTTGGTTAAGGTTATTCTTTCGCTTGAACATGATAAACTGCTAATTCTTGATGGAAATTATTTGTTCTAGCTGTGATAGCACACATTGAACATGCCTACACTATAGCATGTTATTTATACCATTCTAGGAGTATGAAACTTGATAATTATTGATCATGTACATGTATTCCCGCATATTTTCTTTCTCTGTGTTATGAGATGGACTGGTATCATGTGACCATGCAGGCGGATTGTGATTATTAGCATGTGAGTTGTTTGTGCGGTTGATTCTATTAGCACGTGAGTTGTCCGTGTGGATCCAATTTTTTATATTTATTGGCACGTGAGTTCTCTGTGCAGCACGTGAGTTGTCCGTGCGGTTGATTATATTAGCAAGTGAATTGGTCGTGCAACACGTGAGTTGTCTGTGCAGCGTGTGGATATGGATTCATCCCCAAGGGTGGGTCACCCTCTCATATTTCTCTCTTGATGGTGTACACGCGGTTATTGAGGAGAACTGATCAGTGATCGATACGAATATGAAAAGGTTTAGAAAAGTTTGGCCAGTGTTATTTTGTAATTGCATTTCATCTTCACTTGCAATTTTCATAGTTTATTATCTGATTATATGCATATTGCCTTTATGTTGTACCCGTGACCGAACAAAGATTTTGAATAATAGTACACACACACACATAGATAGTCTTTTCATTATCGATTAGATGTTCTCATCACTGCTCTGTACTTGTTGGACTTTATGAAATTGTACAGGTTATAGCAGGTATCATTTGTAATTCTTATTTCTTTTACCTCGCCGATGTTATTTATGATACTTAGTGAATACATTGGTTCGGTTGTACTCATACTATACTCTGCACTTAATTATGAAAGTCTAGGTGTGGGGACCAGTTATCAGCAGTAGGCTTGCTTGTTGGACTATCTTGGAGAGACGAGGTAAAGATGCATCCTTGGTCGTAGTTTTGACTTGTCTTTCCTTACATACTGTTGTTACAGTTCAGACAGTGTTATTATTGTTCAGTTTCATATTTGTATTCCGTTGTAAGGCTCATGACTCCGTATTTACCATTTTTTGGGAGATTTACCCTGTATTAGTAGTATTTGGTAGTACTAAGATTTCAGACTTATGCTATTTCTATAAGTTTCGTAGTTCTATTTCCTTTATTGTTATGTATCGGCTTTCCA
>MCJB01047780.1:78204-154704 GCA_002018475.1 Nicotiana obtusifolia | reverse complement strand
CCAAGCCAGTGTGTTAGGCGCCATCACGATGGGTTGGAATTTTGGGTTGTGACAGTCGTTTACCTAAAATATTGATCGTGGTCAACTCTAGCCTCATTTCTAAGTCAAAAATCACATTTTCTTCAAACTTTTACGTAAAATCTTTTCAGAAAACGACACGGACCATGCACGCAAATCAATAAATAGCAAACGAAGCTATGGAAGGTCTCGAAACATAGAAATAACGGCTAGTGCTCAAAACGACCTATCGAGTCGTCCCATATAATCTTTATTAATTAAAATATGCCTATTTTAATAGAAACTTTATTAATTAATATACATATTCTTATTTGTTAATATATATATATATATATATATATATACATACATATATATATATATGCTAGACGTAGCCACTAAGGCAAATCTGAAGTCTATAGTATATAGCACGACTGTACCACCATCTTGGAACCAAACTAAAGACTTACATAATATAAGTTAACCATTCATATTTAGAATCTCTTGATTTTAATTAAGTCTAGTGCATCGTTAATATGAAGCTAAGAAGTATCGTATTCAACATAGATATAGATTTAGCCGGCTATAAGCCTGGCCATCGGAGAAAAAGAACAAAAAGAATTAACAGTAACTTATAGTTGTGCCCTTGTGTCCAAAACTTGGACGTTTTCTGATTTCTCTATAAAAAATGAAACATGAACTTTACAATGAAAATCGTCTTCTTTAAAGAGAAGGTAGAGCAAAACTAGAGAGAGACAATAAAAATGAAAATTTTTCGTATATCCCTACATCTGAGGCAAAGGCCTCTATTTAAAGAAGAGAAAAGAATCTTCTTACAGTAATGTACAGTATTTTACAGTGCAGTTATCAGTGCACAGTGACACTTATCAGTGTCTTGGGTCCCACGATTATGACTTGTGGGGTCCTTCATCTTGTTTTGTCTGTTGGTCCCACGATTATGACTTGTGGGGTCCCCTTTTCATCTTGTCTTGCTAATCAATGGCTCTTTTTTCTTGGGTTTTATCCAGCTTTTTCATTTTCTAGAGAAATTCTTCAACATCTTGAAAGTCAACTTCGTTTACCTATTCTTCATTTTGTGCATCGGTTAACATGCTACTATGATCTTCTTCGTTAATAGAATGGCTGATGTTACTTTTCATTGAAGAGTCTGATTTATCAGTAATTTGTTCGATCGATTGAAGTAAATTTTGTCGAACTCCTTCCAAATAGCGAGCTATTATCTCTTCTTTGTTGCCTTCTTGGAAATTGATCTTCCTAGCAACGTATTTAATGGAAGCATTTTCCATTATTACTTCTTTGGTTTTAGACTTATAAGTCTTTATGGCACCTTTAATATTATCGATTAACTCTTGTCAATGTAACTGATCTATTTTTGGGTTCTTTTTTATCAACTTGTCCCAAAAATTGTTGAAGTACGTCCGATATAAGTAGGGGATGTCTTCTTCGGTATAACCGACTTCTGGTACTCATTTATGAATCCAAGGAATGAAAAATTCCAGAAAGAAATAGATATGACCTATTTTTTCAGGCCAACATATATGATCTTGTTTGTATAGCGCATCCAGAACAGGAGATACTTGTATCCATTCGCTGTATAACTGTCTGAAGGTTGCTGGCAATATTTCTATTGTAGGACTGTGGTATGACCACCAGTTTAGAAACCAATTTGGTAGAGTTTTTGAGAATACTTTAGTACATACTTTTATAAACCAAGTATGCTTATGTTTATCATTATTATAAAATAAAACATCGTTAAAAGCCTGGGTATAATCCCAGTAAGTATAATTAAAACGTTATTCGTCAAGTATCACTTGTCGTTCCTTCATGGTGGATGTTCCCCACTCTTCAGCAGATATAATCTGTTTGATAATAATCTTGGAGAAGTTATAAACATTTTCTTCTGGGGTATAACCTTGAAAGTGATGAAATTCCTCACTGCCTGAACTTATCAGAATATTCTCATAGTATGATCAAGTTTTGTATCACTTGCTCGTGAAATATAATTTCTCAATCAAATACCTTTGGAGTATCTTCCAAGGTTCATCCTTCCACTGTAAATCATGATTTTCTAAAGGAAATATCATTTCCCTTTTTATCACTTTCTCGTAACTTTTGATATCATCAGAGTTTTCAGCTGCCACATTTGCATAGGTATCACTATGTGTGGTTCTCTATGAGGCTAGATAAGCCTGCATTTGCTCGTATAACGGGCTATTTTTGGGAATATCTTCCAAATTAATAGTACTTGAGGATGATTCTCCTCTTCCTTGAGAAATCTTCTCATTTATTAATATCTTTCCACCCTTTTGTATTACAGGGGATGGTGGAGAGTAAGATGCTCGTCCACCTTGGCCTCTATAATGGCCGTAGTTTCCACGTCCTTTTCCTCTATCAGAGAAATTCTTGGACGGCCATTGATGGCTCATCCTGCACCTAAAAGAGGATATCTCGCTATTCATTTTGTAAATATTCTCTAGATAAAAAATCAGGAAGGGAATTATCAACCGTCTTTTTATAATCGATTTCAAAGTCAAATGGAGCTAATTGTGCTTGCCATCTTGCGAATATCATTTTTGAGGCATCATTTTTAAAATCTTTATTAAGCATAAATTTTACTGCCTGTGTATCTATCCTTATCAAGAACTTTTGATTATATAAATCATCCTGAAATTTTAAAACACACTTAATAATAGTAAGCATTTCATGGGCCACAGTAGCATACTTTTTCTGGGCCTCGGTCTATTTACCTGAGTAATACCTTATCAGATACTCTTTCTTGTCATGAGGGTTAACCTGTTTTAAAATACCCCAAAGCCAATATTAAAAGCATCTGTTTCTATAATCTTTTTCCATAAAGGATTAGCTAAGGCTAAACATGTAGCGACTTTCTTCTTCGCCTGTTTAACAATCTCAGTATGACTATCAGTCCAAGGAGATTTATAGTCCTTTTTTAGCCTATTATATAAAGGAGCAAGATCTTGAGACATATTCTTATAAAAGGAGATATATAATTTAAACTACCAAGAAATCTCTGTAGCTGAGTTCTATCAGTAATTTCATCGGGAAATTTTGATGTAAAATCTATAGCCCGTTGAATAGGCATGATTTTACCTTGGCAAATATGATGACCAACAAAACGAATATTAGTCTGAAATACGCTCATTTTTGAATGATAATTTTCTTTAAAATGTCTAAATGCTTATAATGCAATTCCAGAGTTTTTACATAAACAAGAATATCGTCTATATAAATAATGATAAAATCAATATACGGATTAACAATATCATTCATGATTTTCTGAAATTCTGAAAGGGCGTTTTTCAAACTAAAAGGCATCACATTCCACTCATATTGTCCAAAGGAAACATTAAAAGCAGTTTTATAAGTATGTTCTTTAAATAACTAAATATGCCAATAACCTGATTTTAAATTAAATTTCAAAAATATATTGGCATCATATAATCTAGAAAGTAGATTCTTCTTATTAGGGATCAGGTATCTAATCCATTTTAAAACCTTGTTTAAAGACTTATAATTAATAACTAATCTAGGAATTCCTCGTTCCTTTTCAGCAGGATTATAAACGTAAAAAGCAGTACACGACCAAGGTGATCGAGAAGGTTTTATTAAACCTTTCTGTAATAAACTGTTAATTTCCTTCTTGCAGAACTCTACTAATTCAGAGTTCATTTGACAGGGTCTTGATTTCGTTGGAATATTTTCCTCAGAAAAAGAGTCTTCATATGGAAGTGAGATCACATGCTTTTTACTATCCCAAAAAGCACTTGGGTGGTCAGCACATATAGAAATAGCAAATTGTTCAGAGATCGATTTAATTTTTTCCAGATCTTTGGCTGAATTCAATGTATCAGTTTTTGACATGCTGTAAATTTCATACTACAAGTATTTCATATGACTATGCTTCATACTAATCAAATCATTAATATCACGTGTAACCGGATCAGTAACAAAACTGAAAGAGATTTTTCTATTATTATAAACAGCATCAAATCCTTTTCTATCTACCTTAGTAAATGGGCAAATAGCCCTTATAAAGGGCGTTCCTAGTATAATTGGAGGGTATAATTGATCCTTAACTAGTATGAAGAAATGAGGAATACAAATCTTTTGCTGACAAACATAAGCATTAGGTAATTTGTATTCTATCTTCATCTTATCACTGGATGCAGACTTGACATTATGAGAAGTCTTATGATAATATCGAGTCGGAATTAATTCTTCTTGAATACAAGAAATATCTATACCGCTATCTATCAAAGCAGTTTCAGTCACAGAAAAATCATTATCAATCAAAATAGTACATCTTACATACCATTTGTGAGCAGTCACTATTTGCATCATTCCGAGAAACATATCATGTTTGGGATTTAAAATAATCTGTTTAGAAAATTCAGAAATTTCTTCAAAATCAATTTCAGGTATCAAAATTCCTTTTTCCTTGTTATCAATAGGTAATTCATTTGAAGAAGAATTTTCTATATGAGTGACTCGGTGATCTAAAATCATCTGACTCTGTTTCAGAGATTTAATCTCTTTTTTTAATTTTTCTACTTCAATTTTGAAATCATCCATTGAAGAATTATAACTGGAAATCTTTGGCTCGTTCTTTGCTAAAAGTCTTCTTTGAACTTCTGCAAAAGAACAAGGAGTTTCATCGAGTATATCACGTTTTCTTTAAAATGGCTTATCTGCTGAATTTGAAGAGGTAGAAGCCATGTTAATAATCTTTTTCTCGAAGATTATTATCAGTAACTTCTTTTAACAATTCCAAAATATTATCAGAAGTAATAGGTTTGATATCAAAATCTTCAAATTGGGATTGCAGTTTATAAAAATCCATGGTATCACAAGAATAATTATTCCGATCACAATTATCATAGTTATCAGTTTCAGAATTATCACTATCAAGCAAATTCAAAGAATCCTCAGAGACGTGGTTAACGGAAGAACTACTGTCATATTCTTCTCCTGAGGTTTCATCCATAACATTAAGAATCTGGTCTCTAGACTTATCATCTAGTTTTAATACTAAAGCTTTCAGCTTTTCCTTTTTGCAATTTGGAGCTATATGGCCAAATCTACCACATTTTTAGCATTTAATATCTTTCAAATCTCTCTTCAATTTATTCTTAGCAAATCGATTTTCTTTGCGAAACTTCTTCCGTGCTTCTCACTCATCTTTTGACCTATAACGATATTTTTTACCCTTTCTATGGTAAGTCTTTTCTACAGTATCATGATGTTTTTTCCTATGAGGAGAATATATTTCTCCCATGCCGAATTATTGGCAAAAGTATCCTAACTAGGTTCTCTCAGTTATTCTATGCTTCTTAATCTGTTGATTCAATTTCAGCTCGTTGCAAAGGTTAAGACCTTCCTGGGTACAAACTCCTATCAGTTTGCCGTATGTATAGGTATTATAAGGTATTTGCGCGGTATTATCTCTAAGAGTCTTTCTCACTCTTTCTGCAAATAGATATGGCAAACCATCTATAAACTTTGCCTTCCAATGGTCAGCATTACTTTCGGGTAATCCATAACCCTACTAAGAAAGGTGTCTTTATACCACCTAAACTCACCTAAGTGTTTACACTTAAGGTTATTTAGCATAGTACGAATATTTTCGTAAATATTGGTAAATCTACCACTAAAGTATTCTATAATGGTTAGAACTAAGGTATAAAAGGCGTCTGACCTATTTGTTAATAGAGGTCATCCTATATTATCAAATCCAGGTTCTGCCATAGTAGGTTCCATAATAGTAGTTTTATCAGCTATTGATAAGAAATTATCCCACCAGCCTCTTATCTGACCAGTAAATCCTGCAATTATCATTCTGCATATAATCGTATCGATATTTCTTTCACTAATGGCTTTACAGATAGTGGAATACATCATCATCCTATGAACTAAGATGCTAATCTGCCTATCAGTTAGTCCATCTAAGTTCCACTCATAAATGGCATCCCCGCTATAACTGGTGTTAGTCTGGTTCCAGTCCCTTTCTCCCACTAATACATCTTGTGGAGTTGGTCTAGGATAATAATAGGTATTCATTGGAGGTTTATTAGCATATCTGCTAACTATTTTCCTAAGCTCATTAAGTTTGGACCACATAACTTCCTTATGGTCTTTAGAAGGATCTAAGATATTTTCAAAAAATTCGGAGGCCATCTCAAAAGGTTTTAAATCTGAACAAGCTAGCTTATCAGTCACTAGTTTTTCTAAGTCTGCTTTGGACTTAAGGTGAAAACCTTCTATTTCAATAGGTCTCGGCATAGGCGCATCTATCACTGTTTTGCTCGAAGAAGCAATTGAATCTGGTATAGGCGCATCTATCACTGTTTTGCTCGAAGAAGCAATTGAATCTGGTATAACCTTTGTAGACCTTACTATCATTGAGGTTTTCTTTTGGAGTACTAATTTTCTTAACTAAGTCAATTAATTCTCCTATCTTAGAATCTAGTGAACTAATATGCTCACCTAAAAATTTCACATATAAAGACATATAATTGTTTTGAGAAATAAATTTATTAATTTCTCTAGCGCTAATCGTCGCCATGTCATCATTAACGAATTTTTGAAAAGCTGTACATGTTATGCCCGTATTATTAGGCAACACAAAGGACGCTTGTGGTGGGTAAATACCCTTTACTAGTTGTCCACTGCTTTCTTTGTAAGTTCTTTCAACGACTTTAACACATAAGTGGTTATAAACCAAGAAACAAAGTACATCACTTTGTTATGCAAAGAAAAATTTCATAGAATTCTTGAGAAATATTCCTTTTATCATCAGTACTATAAGTGTCAAAGAACTAAGTTCTAAAATGGTTCCATTTATCACTAAAGAATTTAGACTGAATATGTTGTCGGGCCAGTGATCCTGGACTAAAATCAATTTTGTAAGGGATCATTAAACAGTATTAGGGTCGAAATCCATTTCGGATTGAGAAGTAATATCCTTATCTAAAGAATTATCATCCTGAACTATATTTTTTCTATTATCAATTTTTATACGCTCTACTCATTTATCAATATCAGCAGTAGAAATTGTATGCAAAGAAGCAGCTCGGTTTAACCTGGCTGGACCATAAACTGGTTCTACTGGAGCGATATAAGATTGGGTTGAAGGCAAAGAAAGCCTTCTGCTGCCAGTAAAGGAATGCCTATAAGGCGTCAAAGACTTATTGTCTTCGAATTGAATACAAATTTGCCCTTCTGGGGTCTGAAAAATATTAGAATAATTATGATTAGTAACAGTATCAGTTTGTTGACCCGAAGATATTACTGAGTCTAAAGTCCATGTAGAGGGAAAATTAATTTCATCCCATCTGATAGGTCTCCTAGTGGTGACCTTGGATTTAACGAAATTAGTCTCAAATATTATAGACTGATTAGACGAATCAGTCAGTTTGCAACGAGGATTTAAAGTAGACAAAAATTTATAATAAATCCTATATGACAAGCAGATAAGTTCAGATCCAGGTGCATAGTTATAACCATGCGTTTTAACATTTAGAGTTAAAGCATCCAGAATATTAACATTTGAAAGAGATAATTATAAATTGGATTGTGTATTGAAATATACGGGACCATAAGCCACCATAGATTCAATTGAACCCATCAGAGACTATCTAAAATTCAAATTTCTAGCATCTCTTAAAGCTGCCAAGAAAGTTTCCGGTAACCCTTTAAGAGTTAATGGTTTGAAGACAATTTGTACCACACCAATATGAACAAAATTATACGTATGTTTATAAACATCAATATCACAATTGTTTAACAAACGAATTTTCTGTTCTGAAGAATTTTAAGCAAGAGATTGATTTGTAATTTTTATTAGCTGTTTAGACGATAGTTTATCAAACCATCCAAAGTCATATATTTGTTTAATGGGGAGTTGGGGAATGGTCCATTTGTTTAACAAATCTAAGTTTTGAGGTATATCTACCTCTTCTAGTCTAGTAATTTTTAATACTAGAGTCTCCGGTGTCCATATTCATAAACAGATCTATGTTGAATAGATACTTTCTTAATTCCTTATCAATGTAAAGATTCTTAGGCTCCGATACCATGTTGACCAGGATCTTGATCGGCTGGCGGTAGTCCGCACCGCGTCACTAGATCGATCAAAATTGTATCCTTGCTTTGTTGACAAGAATCAAAATTAAGGGATTCAATGATATGAATCATTAACCTTATGATTATGTAAGTAATTAGCTGTATGGTAAATTTTTACCCAGGCAAGGGGCCTATCTGTAACTAAATACTGTGGTGACTTCAAACCATGTGTCTAGGACATCCCGAAGGATTCACTGGGATTTCAACGGCCTTAAACAACTCAAAATAAACGGCCTTACCACCAGACGCTAGACGTAGTCACTAAGGAAAATCTGAAGTCTATAGTATGTAGCACGACTGTACCAGCATCTTGAAACCAAACTAAAGACTTACATTATATAAGTTAACTATTCATATTTAGAATCTCTTGATTTTAATTAAGTCTAGTGCATTGTTAATATGAAGCTAAGAAGTATCGTATTCAACATAGATATAGATTTAACCAGCTATAAGCCTGGCCATCGAAGAACAAGAAGAAAAAGAATTAACAGTACCTTAGAGCTGTGTCCTTGTGTCCAAAACTTGGACGTTTTCTGAATTCTTTATACAAAATAAAACTTGAACTTTACAATAAAAACCGTTTTCTTTAAAGAGAAGGTAGAGCAAAACTAGAGAGATAATAATCATTTTGAGTCATTGTTTACCTTATTCTTATGTTGTCTTTCAAGTTTTACTCAATCAAAAATCTTTAAAAGAATTAATTCAAAGATACCTTCGATTAAATACATGTTTTTGTGATCTCTTAATATCATTCCTTATATTTATTTAATCATTCACTTTTGAACAAATATCCTTATGCATCATTCATTTCTTTATTGACCTAGTCAATTCTTCCAAAGATCTAAATCACTTTATAAGTTAGTTTTTTATATTTTATTCACTCATTTTAAATACAATTCTTTCAAGTACATTATTTATTTGCTTATTTACATATATCTCGTATGTAAATACTTACCCTTATATTATTTATGATGCTCATAATTAATTATTCTTTATACATATTACTCTCTTCAGATCTCACTTGTGGTAACTCAGTTGGTTTGCGATTGTTGTTGTATAAAACTATTTTCCAATTATTCTTCGTAAGTAAGAGCTGGTTATTATTTACCTAATCTCTCATTTAATTTACTAAGTCCAACAGAGAATCATGCTTTTCTGGATCTTAAGGGATGTCTAACCCCTTCCCCATAGGATAACTTGAATTCTTACCTAGAATCTCAATAAGTTTTGCAGACCAAAATCGAAAGTCTTATATAGCATTGTTTTAGGTGTCCTAGTGTACCTTAAATACTAGATGGCGACTTCATAACTTAACTAACCTTGTATAGTACCATATTTTTTACTTTGTTTTAACTTGTGTAAAATAGGGTACACGAGAACCTACATTCTTTACCTTTCTAACTCTTTGACTTCTCCTTTGTTCAATCACGAGGTACAATTGCCGTTCTTTAATTATTAGAAAAAGAATTAGGATCTGTATAATTTTTTATAGTCACTATATTATCGCCAAAACTTTCTGCATTATCATCTTGATAAGTAATTTCTATATTCTCACATGAATTATTAGAATCACATATACACTTTGTTTTCGAGAACTCAATATCTTTTAGTTCTACAATATATTTAGACTAAAGGTCTAGTAATATATATGTCTGAGCTCTCAGCATATCCTACAAATATAATTTTAATTCCTTTAGGTCTTAACTTTGAACTTTTAGGATCTGAAATTTTATAATAAGCTAAACATCTTTTAAAAATATCGACTTTAAAATCTTAGATAGAATTCAAGACAAACAACTCAACATCTTATTCCATGACAGATTTTTCATCTACCACTTAAAATTTTAAAAAATTTAAAGCAATCTGATTGTTCTTGCTTTATACAATGTATTTATTCTTCAAAGCTTTCCAAATTTCTTCTGATGATTTAATAGGACAAAATAAATCAAATAAACAATCAGAAAGTGGGTTTAAAATAAAGCCTCTACAGTTATTATCTTCACATTTTTTGCATGCTAACTTGATTTTTTCAGTATCTTGAGCAGTAAATTTTGGGATTGCAGGAATATCAGTTATGAGAAGATATGCAACTTCCAGTTCTGTGAGAAAGAACAACAACTTATCTTTTCAGCGGGTGAAATTCGAATCATCGAATCGATTTAGTTTGAATACTTCAAACAACTTGTTAAAAATAGTATTACTTTCAGTAGCCTCATTAAATTCCTTAAGATTATTTAAAAAAATGTATTGCAGAATATGAGAACGAAATACACTTGCTTTAATAGTGTAATCACTTTCCTTAAGGAATTTAACCCTCACACGTCGTTGCTGCAGGGATGGTGGCAACAAGTTTTTAAGATTTTACACAGCAAATTAAATTCGATACCAGCAATTACTCTGAATTTTTCACAAGAACAAACTTTGTGAGTTATAAAAGAAAAACAGAAAGAGAGAAAAAATTAAATTATTTTATAGTTGTTGATGTATTTCGTTTTGTAGAAAGAACAAGTATTTATAATACCTCTAGGAGTCTGTTGGAATTAACATATTCAATTCTTGCTAGCATGTATCTTTAAAACTAATAATCACCTTTAAGTTTAAGAATAAAACTGTTAAAACGTTTTGAATAATTAATACAATATTATAATTAAATAAAAAATAATAGGACTGAAATTAAATTAATCCCAGGTACCCAATCTTAACTTTTTAATAATATAGTTGCACTCGATGTTCCTCCAATATTCCTCAAATTAATCAAATCAAATAAGACAGGAAGTGTTTAAAAATATATCTACCTTTTCTTTATTTTTCTAGCGAGGGGCAAGCTTCCTTCTCTCAAATGCTAACTCGTCAACATTAACTAATCGAACAATAATTTTATTTACTTTTTAAATAAGTACTAACTTTTCATTTTGATACCTCTGCTACGAATTGTATAACAAATATAATTATACATGACTTTTCATTCTGATACCTCTACTACAAAATTGATTTAGTATAATTTAATTTTTTTAATGATATAATTATGTATCAACTAGGATTGAGATAAAGTACTAAGTAGTCCTTCATCATTAACCATAGGTACTATATTCAAGTCATATGTACGGACTTGTGTTTACAAAAATTTTATCTCCCAATGTAAAACTTTTAGGAAAAAATACGGCCTCAAAACGGATACGAATATCGAGTGAGATTGCTATATTTTGATATTATATTTTTTATAATCCAAAAGTAAAAAAATAAAATAGTTTTCAAGTGATTTATCTAACCTTTTTTAATGGTAATGGTTGAGTTGAAATCTGAAATGGAAAAAACTGCCCTAGAGATGCCTTCCTAAAATTTATTCATGTTAAATGAATAATTTAAAACAAATTAATATTGATATATTTAATTAGGAGGTTAGTGTAATTTGTCAAATAACCTCATGCTGTCAAATAACATACATGAGCTGTAACGCTAGAGCAAACATATGTACCCTTCTGGCTCGTTCAAATATAATGCATTGTAGCGCAATAGGAGTGCTATATGTAATTCAGTTCTCTCTTCTTCTTTATTCTTTTTTTTTTTGCGCATTAGATGGTTCTTTAAGTTATTTTTTGCATTACTTTGGTTCCGCACTCTTTCGAGTTGGATTGATGGATGTGTAAGAAAACAATTGAGGTAAACAGCACTACTCTTTCCTCATGAAAAAGCCTTGTTGAATAATGAGAAAGTGTTTACCTTTGGCTTCGGATAACAATTGAATTTGTATATGGTCTTAAGGACACGTGATTTGGTTTAATACAAATAACGAATGATATAATGGAGATTAAAGTCAGTAAATAAATGGAGAAGAAATGCAAACCACAAGCCTTGAATAGTCTTGGTCTTGACTGATTTCTCAAAGATGAACAACAAATATGAATGAAACCAAACGAATAAAGTAATAATAAAAGTAGACTTCTTTTCTATGTATTGATGATTGTTTCGTGAGATATTCTAGAATAATTACATTGCCCCTTTATATAGCGTGGGGATAATATTTTATACAAGGCAAGAATTTGTTTACAAGGTAAAATATCTCATGATGTGCTGATTTAACGGTCTTATTGATTGGTGCCTTGATTCCCGCTGAGATGCTTACTTATCACGGGATTTCCGGTTCTTTCGTTATTCAAATTTGATAACTTACCCTAGGGCATTTCTCGCAATCGAGCTCAATAGGTTCATCTCGGATACCATGGCTTCAAGTTCGGATTCGATGTTATTCGATCTCGACCTTCGATCTTTGATACCTCGATATTCCTGCTTCGATGTTATTCGGTCTCGCTCCTCGATCTTTGGTATCTTGACCTTGGTTTACCGAACAGTAATTCACGATCGATACCAACCGTATAAACTAGAGCCCGATTTGTCCCCATGTAGGCGGTCCGAGTTCGACCCTATACAGAGAGTCCCTTCGTTTTTTGGAGAATAGTGACGAAAAACGATATGAACCGCAACTTTTTGGTTAGGTTAAATGGCGACATACTTATGACGTGTGTGGAACGGAAGTCGGAGCGTCCCATCAAAAAAACGAATCATCATATTGATAAATGACGGTGGAACTGTGACGTACGTGGTACGTGTCGAAAACGTCTCATCAGAGACAAACTTGGGACAAACCTCTGCAGCATCAGTATATGCTAATTAGTGCTTCGTTGCTTTGGGACGCGAACCACCGCTTTTGAGGGGCTATAAATACCCTTATCTGTCTTCACTTTCAGGATTTTAAGCTATCTGAACATTTGAATCATTCTCTTCTTCAAATTCTCTAAGTTTTCTTGCAAGCGATCTCCCTTTTGTTCTTATCTTACTCCTGCATCTTTTAACTTCTTTATCTCCTAATTAACAATGGCAAAAACCTCTAAATCCGTTCCTCAGAGACAGACCCCTTCTTCTTCTCAACCTACTGAAGATCCTCAACCTGTTGATGTTGAGGAAACCATGGCTGAACCTCCTTTGAAGGTGTTCGTACCGACTGGATGTTCAATCAGTGCCGACTTTAAAGTAGATAAGACCTCTTCAGTACCGGGCCGGTGTGAACCGGTCACTAGGTATATTTGTTCGATTACGGACAAAATCCTTGACAAGGTTAAAGAAGATCGTAATTGGATCGGCAAGTGTGTGGTCGTTCCTGCACCGGAAGAGGCGATCACCACCCACGTGGAGGGTTATTTGAGTGGTTACACTTATCCCTTCATGTTGGGCCCTTTGGACCCTATTATTGTTGCCTTTTGCGAAAGGTACGAAGTAACATTGGGTCAAATCCACCCTTCTTTTTGGAGAATAGTCATTCTCTTTCGCTTTTTTATAAGCAAGATCGACGGGCACCCTTTCACCGTCGATCGCCTTCTGCGGTTATACAGTCCCTGACTCTTCCGAGGGGATTAATAAAACTTGCTCGCTGGGCAAGCAAAGCCCTTCTCGAGCATCGATGAGGATAGGGATCGAGGCTATATGACCCGATTTGTTCGAGTGAAAACATCGGACCTGCTTCCGACTGAAGACATGCCGTTCCCCGAAAAGTGGAACATGAACCGTAAGTGTCATCCCATATCTCAACTTGTTCAATGTTTTTTCCTTCGTTATTTTACTAACCAGTTCCATATGATGTAGCTGTATCCTGTATGCCGGCCGCGATTCCTCATCTGAAGGAATGGGTCGAAAGAGTAGTGTCCCAAAGACCCTATTCGGAACGCGCCTGGCGCGAGCTCTCGAAGGGCCGATGGGAGACCCGACACCATGGTGAGACAGGTTAAGTTCGAACTCAACGTCTCATGTTATTGATTTTTAACTTTCTTTGTTCTTCATTAGTAGGTTTATCAAAGGACGTTGAATTGAGGCCAGCGTCCCCTAGTAATGAGGTTCCGTGCGAGCCCCTGTTTCAGAGCAGGAGAAAGAGAAAAAGAGGAAAGAAGCTCCTAATTCTTCTGAGCCCGGGAGAAGGAGGCCGAAGAAAAGGATAGCTCGTAAGCCTAAGAGCAGCATTGATGACTGGATACTATCCTCGGACTCACTTCGTCGGTTGAGAGACGAGTTCGAGGAAGATGAAGATTTTGACTTTTTGGGTAGCGAGCCGTCTCGAACTGAAGGACGGGGAGTCACTGAGCCAAGAGCCGATGAAACACACCTTCATCAAGTCGAGGGCTCCGCAATGAGGGCAGGAGCTGGGGCTTCTACCTATGTAAGAGGGGCTTCGCAGGGAATCTTAGGCCCCATAGAAATGATAGACTCTCCTCCTTCTCGGAGTCGACACTAAACGAGGCCCAAGCAGCAAAAGGACATTCCCTGGGCAGGAGCCATGTACCGGAAGGCCCTCTCCGAGGTATCTTTGATGGCGTGGATTCGGCGTCTGCTGAAGATACCTTTGGGCTCGGTAACCTAGAAGTACCAAGGACAAGTCCCTCCACCGGCACGAGCAGGGTTTCTTTCGGACCGAAGTAGGTCGATAGATTTCTTACTCCGAGTTTAGATCCTGATCGGAAGCGGATCATATCCTTTGCCACTCCCGAAGATGCTAAGGTCCTTTCCGCTCCTGTAGGGGTGGCTAGCTATCTTCAGTGTTTGGTGACCCCTATTCAGCAAGCATTGAATAGGGTAAGTTTCTGATAAGCCTTATTTGGTGTTCACTGTTTTGCACTTTAAAACTTTGACTAACTGCCATATTTCCTTTCGTGTTTGCAGGCCTCAGTGCTTCATCATGAGGCTTTTCTTCATCACCGGGAAGAATCGGGACGTTGCGAGCGGCTCGAAGGGGAGATGGCGAGTCTTCGGACCGAACTGGATCTTGTCCAGAGAGACAATTCTGGCTTAGTCGAGCAGGTGGGGTAACAGCTCGATCAAATCACTCAAGTCCGATCCGAGGCAAGCAAGGCTAGAGTTGAAGCCAATGAGTGGAAGAGCAAGGTGAATCAGATGGCTTCAGAAAAAGAGGCCTTCCGTGCTCAGTTAGTTTCAGCAGAAACTCAACTGGTGGAAGTAAAAAGGAGAATCGAGGCTCTGACTAAGAGCACCGAAGAACTCCAATCCCAAGTAAGTGTGATCACCTCGGATCGAGATGTTTTGGCCAACGAGCTGAAAATGGCGAAACTGGAGGCTGCTGCAACCAAAGTTGAGGCCGATGAGCTGGTGGCCCAGTACAAGGCCGGCGTCGAGGCTGCTCAAGATCAATCAAAAAAATTGGTTGATCACATCAAGTGGAAAACTCGCCTGTTCATCCTCGAGGAGATACATGCTCGAGGCTTCGATCTATTGGTCGAGATCGAGGATGCCAAAAGGATCGAGGCCAAAGCCAGAAAGGAAGCCTTTCCGGAGGAAGATGACTCCGAGAACTCGGAATGAAGCGCCTTCTCTTATCTTTCTTGATATTATGTAATGATGTCCCCATCTTTGTAATCATATCTTGTATATCTATATAAGCCCTTTCTTCTTTTATTGCTGACTTGGTTTAATTCTTTCCCTTAGAACCGAGGGTTTGCCTCGGTAAATTTTCTGATCCTTGAATTCAATTTGGACTTGGCCAATTCTGGGATCTTCCTTAGTAGGTTTTACTTTCCTTTGATTAACTCGGTATGGCCTTAGCCTTTTAAAGATTCGGGATTCACCTTAGTAAGTCTTATTCCCCTCCGAGTTTCGTAATATCAGTATGGCCTTAGCCTTTTAAGAATCGGGGTTGGACTTAGTAGGTCTTATTTCCCTTCAAGTTTCATTAACTCAGCATATGGCCTTAGCCTTTTAAGAATCGGGGTTGACCTTAGTAGGTCTTATTCCCCTTCGAGTTTTATTAACTCGGTATGGCCTTAGCCTTTTAAGAATCGGGGTTAGCCTTAGTAAGTCTTATTCCCCTTCGAGTTTCATTAACTCGGTATGGCCTTAGTCGTTTAAGAATCGGGGTTGACCTTAGTAGGTCTTATTCCCCTTCGAATCAATTTGATTTTTGGATGAATTCCCGAGTGAGGCAGTATTTAATTGAACAAAGAAAATCAAAATGGCCCTTGGGCTCGGAGACAGGATATTAGTGCAAGAGATCTTTATTCTTGTTCGCGTGCTTGTACAGTTTATTTCCTGGATAGATCAATCTATTTGGGTACGTTTCCTTTGACCGTGACCCTTAAATCGATTCCTAATGATCTTTAATTTTAGGGATGTTTCCCCTAATTGAAATAGCCAAGCAGCCTTCCGATATTTGAGGTCGATCGATGATTAGCACCGAGTATTGTTGTCATCGATCTATGATCGGTCTTCAAATCTAAGTTTGCACAATTTACTGGTTGCCTCGTTGAAAACCTTACCGTAAAACCCAATTTGGGACAAAATCGGTCGAAGGAAAAAAGAATGCAACGCGTGCTTTCAGTCCTAGCATCCCGTACTTTCCGATTCGAGGCTACTTTATTTGATACCTGCGAATGTTAGTTTGTCGATGTAGCATAAAAATAAGTAAAAATGAGGAACAAAGGATCGTACCTTAACAGTAGTATCGTTTCAAGTGATTTATGTTCCAGTTGTTTGGTAGCTATTTGTCGTCCATCGTTCCAAGCTTGTATGATCCTTTTTTGGTGATCTTTATGATGGAGTAAGGTCCTTCCCCGTTCGATCCCAATTTCCCTTCGTTCGGGTTTTCATGTGTTGGGTGTGACCTCCTTGAGTACTAGATCTCCGATGATGAAATGTTGAAGATGGGTTCTCCTGTTGTAGTATCTTTTGATCTTTTGTTTTTGAGCGGTCAATCGAACGAGGGCAGCTTCCCTTCTTTCGTCCAATAGTTCCAGATTCGTATTCATAGCCTCGTGGTTCGATTCTTCGGTCTCATAGCGGAACCTGACACTTGGTTCACCGACTTCGACTGGTATTAAAGCTTCAGCACCGTAAACCAGGGAAAAGGGAGTGACTCCGGTGCTAGATTTCTCGGATCGTATGATACGCCCACAGGACTTCAGGCTATATTTCTTTCCATTTCCCCTTCGCATCGGTTAACCTCTTTTTAAGATTTTGAAGTATTATTTTGTTGGTAGATTCGGTTTGTCCATTCCCGCTGGGGTGGTAGGGCGTTGATAGGATTCTTTTGATCTTGTTATCTTCGAGGAATTTTGTCACTTTGTTGCCGATGAACTGTTTCCCGTTGTCACACACGATCTCTGATGGCATCCCAAACCGACATATGATGTGATCCCAAATGAACTCGATTACTTCTTTTTCCCTAACCTTCTCATATGCCTACGCTTCCACCCATTTGGAGAAATAATCAGTCATAAAAAGAATGAATTAAGCCTTACCTGGTGTGTAGGGAAGAGGGCCAACGATGCCCATTCCCAATTTCATGAACGGCCATGGTGATAAGACTGAATGCAACGTTTCCCCGGGCTGATGGATCATCGGGGCGTGCCTTTGACATTCATTACATTTGCAAACGAACTCCTTCGCGTCCTTTTCCATATCGATCCAATAATAACCGGCTCTGATTATTTTTTGGATTAGGGGTTCGGCACCAAAGTGGTTCCCACAGGTGCCTTCGTGGATTTCTCTTAAAATGTATCCAGTGTCACCCGGTCCTAGACATATCGCGAGGGGGCCGCCGAACGTTCTTCTAAATAGATTTCTGTCAGCGAATAAGCAGAATCGAGCTGCCTTTGTGCGCAAGGCTCTTGATTATTTTGGATCTAAGGGGAGTTTTCAAGAGCTGAGGTATTCTATGTATTTGTCCCTCCAATCCCATGTCAGACTCGTCGTATTGATTTTCACGTGGCCTTCTTCCACTACCGACCTCATGAGCTGTACGACCTTTTCGGATTCGATCTCATTATCTTCGACCGATGATCCCAAACTGGCGAGGGCATCGGATTCGCTGTTGTGCTCTCGAGGTATGTGTTGTAAGGTCCATTCTTTGAACCTATACATTGTGACTTGTAGTTTGTCTAAATATCTTTGCATTCGTCCTTCTCTGACCTCGAAAGTTCTGTTGACTTGATTCACCACAAGAAGGGAGTCGCACTTAGCTTCGATTATTTCCGCTCCCAGGCTTTTGGCTAGTTCTAAACCTGCAATCATAGCCTCATATTCTGCTTCATTGTTAGTTAATTTCACAGTCTTGATAGACTGCGAATTGTGTTACCGATTGGGGGCTTTAGCGCGATACCAAGCCCCAATCCCTTCGCGTTCGAGGCACTATCTGTGAACAGGGTCCCTCCCGAAGAAGTCCCTGATCCGGTCAGTAGCTCTCTTTCAACCTCGGGTATTAGGAATATGGTAAAATCGGTGACGAAATCTGCCAACATGTGAGATTTAATGGCAGTTCGGGGTCGATATTCGATATCATATCCACTTACTTTGATAGCCCATTTGGCCAATCGGCCGGAGAGCTCGGGCTTATGCATTATGCTTCTTAACGGGTAAGTCGTTACGACGCATATGGGATGTACTGGAAATAAGGCTTCAGCTTTCTGGAGGCACTCAACAAAGCGAGTGCCAGTTTTTCCAAATGAGGGTACCTAGTTTCAGCCTCGCCTAAGGTTCTGCTAACATAATAAATTGGAAATTGCGTACCTTGCTCTTCTCGAACTTGAACTCCACTTATTGCTACTTCCGAGACCGCAAGGTAAAGGTACAGTCGTTCACCTGTCTTCGGTGTATGTAGCAAGGGCGGGCTAGACAGATACCTTTAAGCTCTTCTAAAGCGTGTTGGCATTCCTGTGTCCATGAGAAGTTGTTCTTCTTTTTCAATAGATTAAAAAATCGATGGCTTTTATCGGATGATCTTGAAATAAATCGCCCTAAAGCGGCTATACGGCCTGTCAGCTTTTGTACAGCCTTCACATTTTCTACAATTGTGATGTCCTCGATATCCTTGATCTTTTCGGGGTTGATTTCTTTTCCTCGATTCGAGACCATGAAACCGAGTAACTTGCCTGAGCCCACACCAAACGGGCATTTTTCCGGGTTCAACTTCATGTTGTATTACTTCAGCACGTTGAATTTTTTCTGCAAATGGTTCAAATGTTCCTCTGCTCACAGGGACTTAACTAACATATCATAAATATAAACTTCCATCATTTTTCCTAGTTGTTTTTCAAACATTCAGTTTACTAGGCGTTGGTAAGTGGCTCCTGCATTTTTTAACCCGAATGACATCACATTGTAGCAGTATGTGCCATACTTAGCGATGAAGGATGTTTTTTCTTAGTCAGCCGGGTCCATTCGTATTTGCTTATAGCCAGAGTAAGCATCGAGAAAGCTAAGGGTCTCATGGCCAGCGGTAGCATCGATCATGCGATTGATGTTGGGTAAAGGGAAAGAATCTTTTGGGCATGCCTTATTCAGATCCTTATAATCTACACACATTCTTAGTTTATTCCCGTTTTAGGGACTACTACTACGTTTTCTATCCATTCCGGGTATTTAACCTCCCGAATGGACCCTATCTTTAGAAACTTAATTACCTCATCCTTGATGAATGCGTGTTTGATCTCGGATTGAAGCCTCCTTTTTTGCTTGACCGGTCAGAATTTTTGATCTAGGCTTAGCTTATGAGTTGTTATCTCCGGTGGTATACCTGTTATATCAAGGTGGGACCAAGTGAAGCAATCTTCATTAGTTACAAGAAATTTGATAAATTTTGTCCTGAGCTCGGAGCTTAGGCCCGAGCCCAGGTATACCTTTCGTTCTGGCAAGTCTTCTCGGAGTGAGACTTGCTCGAGTTCCTTAATTGTCTATTTGCTAGCATCATCGGGACTGATGAAAGATCTGGGGATTCCATAATCGTCATACTCAAGATATGCTTGTTTATCTACGTTTGTCGAGGATGATGTCTGTGATTGCTATTTCATCTTGTTCTCGACCCTTTGTGCAGGAACTGCTGGTACTGGTGTTATTTCTTCCACTGCGAACATTTCTTTCGCAGTCGGTTGCTTTATAATTCCATCGGGTGATGGGAATTTTAGTACTTGGTGCAGCGTCGAAGGCACGGCTCTCATGTCGTGGATACATGGTCTCCCGAATAGAGCGTTGTACCTCATGTCCCCACCGATTATGCAAAATTTCATTACTCGAATGGTTCCGGCAGTGTTTATCGGCAACGTTATTTCGCCCTTGGTTGTTTCACACGCCATGTTGAACCCATTGAGTACTCGGACTGTAGGGACAATTCGATCCGTCAGACCGAGTTGTTCTACGACCCATAACCAGATTATATTGGCCGAACTGCCTAGGTCGACCAATACGCGATTCACTTTAATTCTGTGTATAAGCACAGATATCACTAGCGCGTCATTGTGAGGTTGCATAATCCCTTCCGCATCTTCCTCGCTAAAATGTAAGATTCCCTGCGTAATCTCGATTGCGTTTTTCCCTAGTGATGGGTATCTTGGTGCGTTTCAGCATCGGACCTTGAGCGGCGTCTATTCCGCCAATAATCATGTTAATAGTGTGTTGTGGCTCTTCTTGGTTTGCTTGTTTAATTCTTTTTCCGTAATGATTCTTCGCTCAGTCGCTCAAAAATTCTCGAAGATGTTCGTTTTCAAGCAACCTTGCCACCTCTTCTCTTAATTGTCGGCAATCTTCTGTCCTGTGTCCGTGTTGTACTGTGATATTTGCATATTAGATTAGGATCCCTTTGGGCCGGATATGATTGTAATAGTCGAGGCCACTTAGTGTCCTTGACGCGACCGATCGCTGATACGAGAGTAGCCGCATCAACATTGAAATTGTATTCCAATAACCGTGGTGCTTCTTGGTGACCGGTGGTTCTCTCGAAATTGCCTTTAATTATGGGCTCTCGATTATTCCGACCTTGATCATTTCTCCTTTCGTGTCTTGGGGAGTTTTTCCTTGCTGTAGTGATTTTTCTATCCCCATGATATGGCCGATGCCGATCTCTATTCAACCTCGGTTCGATAAATCTCCCTTCGAACTTTATCATGAGTTCTGACGGGATAGATGGATCTCGAAGGGGCTCCAAGTTGATCATCTTTGACTCTTATTTTTGATTGGTATCGGTTTATGTACATCTGCCCATGTGACGGCTGGATATTCTATCAAGTTTTGCTTGAGTTGTTGTGAAGCCGTCGAACTTCGAGCGTTGAGCCCCTGGGTAAAGGTCTAAACAGCCCAATCGTCAGTGACCGGTGGCAGGTCCATCCGCTCCATCTGAAAACGAGATACAAATTCTCTGAGCATCTTGTTATCTTTTTGTCTGACTTTGAATAAGTCCGACTTCCGCGTTTCTACTTTGATAGCGCCTGCATGTGCTTTTACAAAGGAATCTGTAAGCATAGAGAAAGCGTCAATGGAATTAGGGGGTAAGTTATGATACCATGTCATGGCCCCCTTCGACAAGGTTTCCCCGAACTTTTTCAAAAGAACGGACTCGATCTCATCGTCTTCTAAGTCGTTCCCTTTTATAGCGCATGTGTATGCGGTCACATGCTCGTTTGGATCGGTTGTTCCATTGTACTTGGGGATTTCTGGCAAGCGAAATTTCTTGGGTATTGGTTTTGGAGCGGCGCTCTATGGGAAAGCTTTCTGTACAAATTTTTTGGAATCCAAGCCCTTTAATATCGGGGATGCTCCTGGGATTTGATCCACCCTGGAATTGTACGTTTCTACCTTTTTGTTGTTAGCCTCAATTTTTTTCTCTTCAAACTCGACTTGTCTGGTTAATTCTTCGAGCATCCTCATGATCCCGGAGTTTGCCCTCGATTCACCTTCATTGGGCTCTTCTGTGACTGGTTCATTCTCAGGAATAGTTCCCCGAGAAGGGACGAGCTCAACTTTGTTCGATATTTGGCTTCGATTTTGTAATTGAGCAATGGCTGCCTGCTGGGCTTGCAACATGTCAAAGATCATTCTGAGAATGATCCCGTCCCTTTGTCGTTTTGGGGACCCTGTGTTGTTGAGCGATGTTCCCTACGAACGCTGTTTGACGGACCAGTAGTTTGAATAACATCGACTACCACTTGTGAATTAGCGTTGATCGGAACCTCCTCACCGGGTGCTGTGTTGTTGTTTTCGCCTTGATAATCAAATTCATTATCGACGTACAAAGGCACATATTGTGAATGAGACATAGTTGTACTGTAACCTGAAATCAGAGATACTTCACAGAGCAAGTGTAAAACAATTTGCGAGACAAAAATTTTTATCAAACACTCACTATTATCCTTGGCCCCACGGTGGGCGCCAAACTGTTTACCCTTGGCTTCGGATAACAATTGAATTTTTACGTGGTTTAAGGACACGTGATTTGGTTTGATACAAATAACGAATAATATAATGGAGATTAAAGTCAGTAAATAAATGGAGAAGAAATGCAAACCACAAGCATTGAATAGTCTTGGCCTTGACTGATTTCTCCAAGATGAACAACAAATACGAATGAAACCAAACGAATAAAGTAATAACAAAAGCAGACTTCTTTTCTATGTATTATTGATGATTGTTTCGTGAGATATCCTAGAATAATTACATTTCCCCTTTATATAGCGTGGGGATAATCTTTTATACAAGGTAAGAATCTGTTTACAAGGTAAATATCTCTTGATGTGCTGATTTAACGGTCTTATTGATTGGTGCTTTGATTCCCGCCGAGATGCTTACTTATCACGGGATTTCCGGTTATTTCGTTATTCAAATTTGATAACTTACCCTAAGGCATTTCTCGGAATCGAGCTCAATAGGTTCATCTCGGGTACCATGGCTTCAAGTTCTGATTCGATGTTATTCGATCTCGACCTTCGATCTTTGATACCTCGATATTCCTGCTTCGATATTATTTGGTCTCGCTCTTTGATCTTTGGTATCTTGAACTCGGTTTACCGAATAGTAATTCACGATCAATACCAACCGTATAAACTAGAGCCCGATTTGTCCCCATGTAGGCGGTCCGAGTTCGACCCCATACAGAAAGCAAAAGGAAGTGTAAGAAAGTGGGTGGGGGAAGCAACCTATGCAGGTTTTATTGGGGAGTAGTGGTAGGTTCATTGTGACTCCTAAGAAAGACGACATGGTGATGCTGAAGCAAAGAGGTCTAGTCAACACAGCCAAAAGTTTCAAAGAATTCTATATTAAATTTCTTTTTCAGCCAATAGAATTATTCCATCTTAACACAATTACTAGGATAACCTCGTGAACCCATATATCATAAAAGGAAAATATCCTCATTTGTGGCTTTTGAATTAGTGAAGGATTAAATAATCAAAGGGGTAAATCTTTTACTGAGAAAGTACTCTTTATAACAACAACAACAACAACAACCTGGTGGAATATCATAAGTAGAATTTTGGAAGGGTAGTGTGTATGCAAACCTTACCCTTGCTCTGGAAAGTAGAGAGGCTACCGATAGGAACTCGGCTCAAGAAAGATGAAAAGAAATAGTAGAAATAAGTAGTATCAACAAATAAGGCCAGAAAGATAGTAACAACATTGTCAAATCAAAAAAAAATGGAAGGAAATAGTAACAATAGCGAATAGAAACAACAACAAGATACTAAGAGACGGAAGTGGAAGATAATAGGAAGACAACATGAAATACTTGCAATCTAAGGAAAGAAAAACTATCTTTCTAACCCTAATACCCTCGGTATGGTACAAATACACTCGGTTACCTAATAAAATCGTCTACCCTAATTCTCGATATCCACACCCTCCTATCAAGAACAATATTCTCCATAAGCTGTAACCACCATGTACTGCCTGATCACCTCTCTCCAATACTTTTTAGGCCTCACCTATCTCTTCTTATACCCACCAAAGACAACCGCTCACACTTTCTTACAGGAGAATTTGAACTTCTCCTCTTCAAATGTCCGAACCATCTTTGTCTCGCATCCCGTATCTCGTCCTCCACGGGGTCCACACCCACTTGTATCCGGATATTTCATTCCTAAATTTATTTAACTTGCTATGCCCGCACATCCATATCAACATCCTCATTTTAGTTGCTTTCATTTTCTGAATATGGGAGTTCTTGACTGGCCAGCATTCTCCGCGATACAACATAGTCTATCTAACCACCACTCTGTACAACTTACCTTTAAGGTTTGGTGGCACAATCTTATCACACAAGACATTAGAAGCTAGCCTCCATTTCATCCACCCCGCTCTGATATGATATGTGACATCCTCATGAATCTCTCCATCATACATGTCCTTAATAACCCTTATTGTGCCTCTAAACATCTCCAAAGAACCTCCATTAAGACTTTATTATACGTTTTATCTAGGTCAATAAACACCATAAGCAAATACTTCTTTCTCTCCATGTGTTGTTCCACCAACCTTCTGACAAGGTGGATGGCTTTACTAGTCGAACGTTCTGTCATGAATTCGAACTGGTTCTCAGAAATAGACACAATCCTCCTTACCCTCACTTCCACTACCCTCTCCAAATTCATAGTATGTCTAAGTAACTTAATACTCCTATAGTTGTTGCAATTTTAGATATCACCTTTGTTCATGTACAACAGAATCGTCATACTCCATCTTTATTCTTCAGGTATCTTCTTTGTCCTAAAAATGACGTTAAACAATCCAGTGAGCCGCTCCAAGCCTGCCCTACCCAACTACATCTAAAATTTCACTGAAATTTCATCTGACTTGATCGCTCCGCTCCTGCTCATCTTGCGCATAGCCGCCTTGAGCTCCTCAATTTTTATGCACCTACAACACCCAAAATGTTGACAACTCTCGGAATGGTCAAAATCATCCATCACAATATTCATGTTCCCCTCTTTATTCAAGAATTTATAGAACTTTGTCTTTCATAAGATGGTCAATGAAATTGTTCGATAGTATAAGATATCCGCATTTCACCCATAGTAGCTCACCAAGGAAACGAGGTGTCAAATTTACCCAAACAAGATGATAATTGTACCCTCAGTTTATATTTTAATTCCCAAAGTTACACATGTTGACCCAAGTTCCTCAAACTGTGACTTATATATAAATTGAATCTCGTTCTACTTTTTAAGAAAATCACAAGTTCATGCTTTTGAGGCTAAAACTACAGTTCCAACCGCATCCTTGAGAACCCTTCATCATCTTTTAAAACATTTAGGAAATTTAAATCTATATGATCTCCTGAGTCAAGAGAATAGGGTTGGTGATCCCAAAACATTTTCCATCTTGTTGCGGCCCTTCTTCTCTTTGATACCCAAGTCATAAATAGATATAATTATTAATAAAAAATTATTGATGCAGTAGCTAAAATGTCGAGTACATTTATGTCACGATCCAAAATCCACTATAGGTCGTGATGGCGCCCAACGCCGCCGTCAGGCAAGCCAACGATGCTTTACCAAATTTAATTACTCATTTTATTACTTTTGAAAACATAGATTTTTATAAGGAAGGAGATTTACACTTCTAAATCCACAGGAACGTACAACATTTGTAGTTTATAAAAGAAATGGAAAGCGATAATAATATATGAAACCGTAAGCATCAACTGGTATAGCCCCAAAACCCGGTGTCATAAGTTCATGAGCATTTTCTAAGGAGTACAATAATAATACAACATCTGTCCAGAATGTAAATAGAGAGGATAAAATATATAGTACAATGGAGACTCGGTGTACTACGATGCGTAGCCTGGAATGCAGCTCACATAAAGTCCCCTCAACAGGTGCGCCTACGCGCCAAGATGATCACCAAATGAATATGTCAGATCTTGCTAATTTAGTGCAGAACTGCAGCATGAGTACGTAAATCAACGTGTACCCGGTAAGTATCTAGCCTAACTCCGGATAAGTAGTGACGAGGGGTCGACATCGACACTTACTAGAGGTCCAACAAAGCAATATAAAATATTAAGGAGATGTGAAGCACACAGCCATAATTGGGTAAATCTATAAGTTACCTAATCTTTCAATTTTAAAATATGAATTTCTCAATCTTGTCACCTACCTTATCAGCTCCCAAACTGTCAAGTGCCAATATCAAATAAATAAGGAATACCCTATAAAATACTGAGCATCAGCGGAGAGATTATCACGTGAAGATTTGGACTATTAGCGATATAGCGCACGATTCTGCCGAGGTCGTTCGATCCAATCCAGAATAATGTTTATACTGCCGAAGGTCGAGCGGCACGAACCATACATCTATTATATTTCTGAGGCGTTCGGACCGCTCCACAAGAAAGGAAAATAATTACCAATTTACAAGACACGTGCTTACAATATAGTACATGAGCAGAAAATAAATATAATCTTTGCCGTTTCTTAAATAACTCGCCAACAACTCAAAGTGATAAGGCTCGGCCTAGTATACATATATTTATCTCTAAATCAATCTCAATTACAACTTTAATTATTTAAGCTAGCAGAACGAGTTCAAATAATTTAATTATTACATTATATAAAGTCCTAAGTCTACCCGGACATAAACATGCTTTAGCTACGTACGGACTCTCATCACCTCGTGCGTACGTATCACTCACAACTAGTTATACATAACAATAAATATCACCTAGGGGATAGTTCCCCCCCCCCCCCACAAGATTAGACAGGAGACTTACCTCGCTTCGAAGTTCCATAACTGGCACCCATGACCCTCTTAACTCTTAAATTCAAAGCCAAACGATCCGAAACTAGCCAAACAATGTGCAATTCAATCAAAATATACTCCAACGCTTATAATTAATCAATTTATAACAATTCCCAACTATGCTCGATAATTCAATAAAGTCAATCCTCAGACCCATGTGCCCGGATTCCGAAAATTATTGAAGATAAACATTATCCATGATGTCACAAACTCAAATATATGATTTTATTTCAAATTCCATGTCTTTCGTGGTCAAAATCCAAAAATACCAAATTCTAGGTTTTCTACCAAAATCACACAATTTCTACTAATTTTCATGTTTAAATCCTTATAGAATCCATGTTTTTAACTTACAATAGGTGGGAATAACTTACCTTACCATAGATGATGAAAATCTCCCCTTGAAGCTCTCCAAAAATTGCCCAAACCGACAGAGAAATGAGTGAAATGAGCAAAACCCTGATTTTAAACAATCTGCCCAGGCCCATCCTTCTTCGCGATTGTGGGAGCACCTTCGCGATCGCGAAGGCAAAAACTCACTACCTCGAAATTTTCTCTATGCATTCGCGACTTCCATGTTGCGTTCGCGAAGCCTACTGACCCCCGCCATTCGCGTTCACATAGGAAGCATCGCTTCACAAAGGCTAAACGACTCCAGGCCCAACTCTCGATCCTTCTTCACGTTCGCAACTACCCAGTCGCGTTCGTCCCACCACAACCCAGTTGAGCGTATTAGCTTGAGCCAGACTGAAGATCCTCCATATAACCTTAGCTAACAAGCTTTAGAACCAAATTCCAACTTCCGAATTTCTTTACAAGACCTGATTTTAACACACGAACATCGTATCAATCACCACACACTGTACCAAAACATTATCATGCATCTATGTTGAAATCGCACCCTGCACCACATAAGTCGGTTGCCCATAATAACATCCTCTGACCACAATAGCTGGAATTCCACGAATTTGATGCCCCCAATAATATTGCCACGATGGTAGAGATGTGTAGAAACTAATAACCACCTACTGAATCAACAAATCTTGGAGTCTCTCCTCCTAACAAGAATCATTACCTCATTCTAAACTGAATAATGATATTTGCTCCTCAATATACCCTACATAACTCTGATCGCACTGATCTCAGGTCCAATAACCTTGCCTCACCCAATCCATGCTGCTAAGGTAATAAGCCATCTCAAAAACTGCAAAAACAAATCTCATATGCCCACAATGCATCAACAAGCTATAAACTCGAATGTGATACATAAGGAAAGACGAACACTGGAAAAGGACTACCCAGCCCGCGTAATGAATAAATGGCCGAATAGATGCTGTGAACTTACCCCAGGGATGAAAAACAAGGCACACAAAATAAGTGTAAGGAACTATGCTCAACATCTCGTTGTGGCGGCGTGCAACCCGATCCAACATGACACTATTGCGGTGTGCAACCCGATCCAACATGATTCTATTGCGGCGTGTAACTCGATCCACAATACATGCCCATGGTGGCAGTTACCAAGCCGTAACGCTTATACCTAAGAAATACCCGAATACCTAAGAAGAAAACACACATCAAGCCATAACACTTATACCTAAGAAATACCCGAATACCGACCACAAGCACACCAAGTGCGAAGATATACAACCCTGGGAGACGGATAGCGCCATACGCTACAAAACCCAAGCGCGACTAAGGTGCAATAAATGAACTGCATCTCGAGAGCCATCCTGCTCATATAACACCACAAGCTACATGGAAACTTAACACATGTGCAAATAACTAAGTCGTCTCACAACCCACGTGGCACAATAGAGATTACATGAAATAGCTGACGACGGGAATAACATCCAATGCCTGACGACTCCTCCAAATGCTATGACGAACGAACACATCCGACCTGACGTAGAGCATACATTCACATTAGACCCACCAACAAACCTCAAACCGATTCTGATCACACCATACTGGGCCAATAACATCCCAAGTATCCACAATGGCCTCATTCATGACACACAAGAGCAGTCGTCCACTCTGAACCAAACTCCCATTGTTCACAACCAATGAATAGAGCGCCTTCCAGGCACAAACTCTCACATTAACGATAGTACCAAAAATCTTCGTACTTGGTTTCAATCTTTAACAATCAAGTGACTAGCATGTCACGCTTATACAAATCTCCCCGTGGGGTACGCTCCCACGACATTCTGCACCAGGTAGCAAAGTTTGCACCTCTATACCACCAACCGTACAAATATGTAAAGCAATTCAAGAACCCGCAAATCAATACACCATGCCCTTTCCATAGAACACCATTCTCAGGTGACACTAAATAAAGTGCCAGCTTACTCTGAACATCTGAATTCACCCCTGCTCATCCGAGCTCGTGACATTCTTGTCAACACCGTACCGCAACCTTGATCTTCAACTTTCAAATCCCAATGCCGCTCATTGCACCTATAATTTTGCTATGCGATAATACAAGTATTCACCATAACCCTTCAACTACTAGTGGAATAAATACTTCATTGGCTAGAAACCTTCACTTAGCTCATTTCAGAAGAACCAATGCAACACGCAACTGAATTCCCAAACCGTAGAAAAATACAAACCTCAAGTCATGATCTAAATCGCCATGACTCTTCTAGAACCATTTACACCACAAGGTCATTGAATCAAATACCTCCCAAATCAATCAATTCATAGTGGCAGTCGAGCCCGCACGTACTACCACAAACCACATGTATAACTTCACGCGCCGAAGGAACTGATCATTGCCACAATCACGTTGACTTAACCATTACTAACCGACCCAAATTCCTTCAATTTACTCTTGACTTGCATTAGAAATAATAATAGCTCCATTCAAAACATAACGAACTCAATCCGCGCTCATCCCGAGTGACCCAAATCACGAGACCACCTCATGCGATAACCATGAACCATCTCATACCTTCCTCAAGCGCACAATAGCATCTCCAACTAGCATACCCATTTTGTAAGACCTTCCACGAATCCGAAGATATCTCTCCCTTTCCTCAAATATTGTACTGCAGATCCGATGATAACATAGAACACTCTAAGCCCCTTTTTTAATCCACTACAAAACTCGATCCTTAACCACACCACAAACACGAAATTCTTAGGCACTACACTATAATTCTTGATGCAATATAAACGAAAGTTGCTCTGGTACCAACTGATGCAATATTAAAATGTGGAAAACAAGATAAAAGGATAGAAGCAATATGCTCAATGAACTATCAAGACAACAAGTAGGAACTAGTCTACTTACCTTCTTGATGAAGTCACGGAGTACCTATACTATACGAACAACCCTCAAGACAAGGATGTTCTTGCAAATTGTTTGATCAAACAAAGGAACAAGTTCAATTTTGAATCACACCAAAATTGAACAAGTTAAAGTCACACGTTTGGGAGCACAATGTGGCTGCCGAAAATTCTTCAATTTAATGTCAAAAAATTACTACAAATAATGAGGTCTTTAGGCTTATATAGAATGAGCCTTGTCCTAAGCTAACTAGGAAATAACAATTAACAAAAAGGCCACAAATTGGCTAAGTAGCTAAAGTGTGATGCCGGACATGATCAAGTAAGAATTAATGTCTTTCATAACTACACAACATTTACAACATAGCCACTAACATCACAATGTGCTTAGAAACGCTTGGCTCTTCATCATGAAGCTCTTTAGCTTGACTTCTCGTAAATGGTCTTGAAGGCTTAAACGTATCATGATCAGGTTGACCTGCATCATCCTCCCCTTCTCGGGAAGATTTCATCCTCGAAATCGAACCTTCTTCATCTTTCAGAGCAACACAAGGAGTCTAGTCAGTGACATTGAATGTCTTAGAAACAGCATAATCATCAGGCAGATCTATGACACAAGCATTATTGTTGATCTTCTGCAACACTTGAAATGGTCCATCTCCTCGCGGAGCCAACTTTCCTTTCCTATGGTTCGGAAATCGTTCCTTGAGGAAGTTCACCCAAACCCAGTCACCTCTCTTTAAGTCCAGCTTTTTCCTTCCTTTATTCTTCTTGACCGCTACCTTTTCCTAAGCATCCTCCAAATTTTTCCTCACCTTAGCATTCAATTCGAGCAACGCGGCTGCTTGATTTTCTCCATCAATGCTAATAACTGCATCTTTCGGCAAAGGAACAAGATCAAGTGGTATCAAAGGATTAAAACCATAAACACATTCAAATAGAGTAATGCTAGTCATTCGATGAACAATTCTATTATATGCAAACTCCATAATAGGTAATCGGTCAGCCCAAGTGCCGGACTTTCCTTTGGTCAAAGCTCGAAGAAGATCTCCCAAGGTTCGATTAACAACCTCTGTTTGACCATCAGTCTGTGGATGATGTGATGTAGAAAACAACAATTTGGTGCCAAGAGCACCCCACAAATACTTCCAAAAGTGACTCAAAAACTTAGTATCCCTATCACTAAGAATAGTTCGAGGCCCACCATGCAAATTTAACACATTAGCAATGAACAAAGAAGCAACAGGTTGTGCATCATGAAATTTTTTACGGGGAATGAAGTGAGCCATCTTAGAAAATCTATCTACAACCACATAGATGCTATCATGACCACCTCGAGATTGCGGCAGCCCCATCACAAAATCCATCGAAACATCTACCCAAGGACTAGTAGGAACGGGTAAGGGAGTATACAAACCATGATTATTAGACCTAGACTTGGCTCTTTTACACTCAAAACACGCTCCACATACTCTCTCCACACAAAAGGCACACTTCTTATAATTAACATATAGCTTTTCGGCTCTCAACACTTCAAACACTTGCCTTAAGTGATTAACATGGTCATCTAAACTTCTATTATAAATTAGGATATCATCAAAGTAGACAACCACAAACTTATTAAGAAATAGTTTAAGCACATGATTCATTAATCACATGAACATACTAGATGCGTCGGAGAGACCAAAAGGCATCACCAACCATTCATATAGACCAAACTTGGTCTTGAATACAGTTTTCCACTCATCACCCGGTTTCATATGGATTTGGTGGTAACCGGACCTAAGATCAATGTTAGAAAACACACTTGAACCACATAACTCATCTAGCATGTTATCTTACCTAGGGATAGGATGATGATACTTTACCGTTATCTTGTTGACGGCTCGGCAATCAACACACATCCTCCAGGTGTCGTCTTTCTTTGGAACCAAGATCACGGGTACGGCACACGGACTTAGACTCTCTCAAACTAGCCCCTTAGTCAATAGCTCATCCACTTGTCATTGCAACTCCTTAGTATCCTGTGGATCGCTTCGATATGCAGGTTTGTTCGGAATTTGTGACCCCGAAACAAAGTCAATTTGGTGTTCTATCCCCCTCAATGGAGGTAGTCCACTTTGCATCTCCTCGGGAAACTTGTCCCTGTATTCCTGCAAAACATCACTAACAACACTAGGTAAGGGATGAACGTTAGTAGAAACTTCATCGTCACACTCAACCAAATCAGCTTCCTTATCTTTCTCAATCTCCTTTTCACTCTCCACCTCACAAACAGTACCATCATGTTCAGGTCTTAAGGTAGAACCATCACTAGTTCCTTCTCCGACATTCTTCCAAGTACTAGCGATTCTTTCAAGGTTCTCCATTCGGATACTAAGCGCCCTTACTTCATCCCAAAGCTCGGCTAAAGTAATGTCAGTCACAACATTTTCACCTTCCGTAGCAATGTACCTGCAAAAGAAACAAGACTAGAGAATGTGCTAAGGTTAGTAAAATTTTCTCTCTCACTTTTCAATGACTCTCGGGTTCACTCAAATTTCGGGTAGGATTTTTTACACTTGTCCTCAAAATGGCTTCCTCTAATTGACCAAGTTCCTCAACGACCTTTCAAGTTTACAAGTTCAACAGTTCTTTTTGGGGTGAGTGAGTTTATGTGACTCGATAGGCGGACAACTTTTTAAGTGAGCACAAGAAACCAAGAATTATCTACGAAAGTGGAAATTCTGAGTTTTAGCACGAGGTCCTACAAGCTCAAAGATTAGTAATTACTTAAGTAGGAAATTACCTATGAATTACTAATTAGTATTAATGTAATTCAAGAAGGAATTTCAAATAGTAAAGGGAAGGAAATTCTTGAAGCTTTCCCACTTTATTTTGGAAAATACCAATCCTCTCTCCTTAGCTCTTAGGATTTTCGGCCCCTCTTTCTCCTTTTCCAACACAAATTAGCCCCTCCTATCCTTGTCCAAATAGAATTTCAAATCCTTGAAACTTCTCCCTTTTGGATTGGGAGTTGTTTCCTTCTTGGACTAGAATTAGGGTTTCCTATTCCTCATCCTTCTTCCAATTTCGGCCGTCTTTTCTTTCTCTCTCACACGTTCAAGACTTCCCTAAGAACTATCAAATTAATGTTCAAGAACTTCAAGAATTCAAGGAAGACTCGTTAAGAACGATTGAGGATTCAAGACCCTCTTCAAGAACAACACAACTCTTCAAGAACTACAATTTTAATTCCAAGAACTTCAAGATTCTTGAGTTTCACGTGACTACCTTTAAGAACAACAATTTTGGGTGTTCAAGAACTTCAAGAATTTCCAAGATTAACGTGAACTAGCTTCAAGAACAACAAATTGGCATCCAAGAACTTCAAGAATCCAACCAAGAACTATTGATAATTCTTCTAGCAATTCAATTTACTTCAAGATTTCAACTAGGGTTTCAAGAATGGTTTTTAAATGATCAAGAACTTCAAGATTGGTTTCAAGAACGGATTTT
Source organism: Nicotiana obtusifolia (assembly GCA_002018475.1). NCBI lineage: Eukaryota > Viridiplantae > Streptophyta > Magnoliopsida > Solanales > Solanaceae > Nicotiana > Nicotiana obtusifolia. The sequence continues at coordinate 121,197 of MCJB01047780.1, read as the reverse complement.
AACAATCAAGTCTTCAAGATTTCAATCCTAGATGTTTTAGCAACTTCAATCAACAACAATTCTCGGTTTTTCTTTTCTTTTTCTTTTTTTTTTTAATCAAAAACGAAATTAAAGAAAGAACCTAAACTAAGGCACGAAGAACAGGATTGGGATTGTAAGAACAAACCCTTTCCAAGCTCTGATACCAACTGATGGAATATAAAAGAAAGTTGCTCTGCTACCAACTGATGCAATATTAAAATGCGGAAAACAAGATAAAAGGATAGAAGCAAGACACTCAATGAACTATCAAGACAACAAGTAGGAACTAGTCTACTTACATTCTTAATGAAGTCACGGAGTACCTATACTATATGAACAACCCTCAAGACAAGGATGGTCTTACAAACTATTCGATCAAACAAAGGAACAAGTTCAATTTTGAATCACACCAAAATTGGACAAGTTAAAGACACACGTTTGGGAGCACAAGGTGGCTGCCGAAAATTCTTCAATTTAATGTCAAAAAGCTACTACAAATAATGAGGTCTTTAGGCTTATAGAATGAGCCTTGTCCTAAGCTAACTAGGAACAAACAATTAACAAAAAGGCCACAAATTGGCAAAGTAGCTAAAGTGTCACGCAGGACATGATCACAAGTATGAATTAATGTCTTTCAAAACTACACAACATTTAACACATAGCCACAAACATCACAATGTGCTTAGAAATGCTTGGCTCTTCTTCACCATCAAATGTGCATCATGAAGCTCTTTAGCTTGACTTCTCGTGAATGGTCTTGAAGGCTTAAACGTATCATGATCAAGTTGACCTGCATCAATTCTTGAACCCACTAGGACTGTTGTTGAGAGTCACCCACTCTGACCTGATCCCGAATATAACCAAACTCCAATGCTCTGCTAGCACATGAACACCCTCTCAAAGAAACAACCGGCTAAATTCTTTTCCTTGTACATAACCTCCACAAGAAGCATAAACTCCGAGTCTTCCCAAAACCCACACATGAATAGATAAGGAAGAATATAGCACATAGTTATCAATTTCTCTGCTCGAATTACCCCTAATGTTTCCTTTTCTTAATCATAAATAATCCACCAATGCACTGAGAACCAGAAGCCGCACAAGCAGACAACCACACGATCCAATCGTAGACAGTGGGCTCCCCCACTTAGCTTTAAGCTACAATTATATAAACCTAAAACACACAAAGATTTCTCCTTCTCAATTACCACGATCTCGCACCGTTAACCCGTCAAATTTCTTGTAGTTTCTTACTAAATTTTTCATGAACATTCCGAATTATCAGCCACAATTGCATATTCGACCTTCCGTCGGGTAGTAAGTAGAATTCTTCGTAGAAAATTCATCAAAATCACACAACCGCTGACCCATTCACAAGAGATGGCCCACCTGTGGAAATTTCCATACTGACATCTCTCAATGACGCTGCACTGGGTACAACTACCACGAGATCAGTAAACCCTCCTGAGCCTGTGCTCATCCACCAGCTGTACAAGTCTCTTCATTTCCTATTGACATCAAACTGGAAGTCCGATAATACATTTCAAGCTCGAAGTCACGTTGCATCCAAAAACGATAATCAAGGTTTCACACCCCTCTTCATTTCAAGCAACTCCTTTCTGCCATATTCAATGTTCCTCAGTACAAACCAAAACCTGAACATCCATAGTCCGATTGCCTTTCCTTTGCTAGAATTAAATGCTGAACCTCTAAATCATACACTGAGAAATCCTCCTTACGAGTCATTCACTGCCACGATCCAAAAATAAGCACTCTACCATTACACCAACACAGTGCAATAACAACTCATGAACATTATAGCAACCTGTGCATAGCCTCAAAATCATAGGAGATACAGATACTGAGCCAAAACGACGGAACATCCTTCTGCAAGGCGATGATAATAGCCCGCCCGAACACGCAGGGAAAAACATCCTGCACCACGTCTGCAGTACCACCACAACTACTCGACGCCCAATTGATAACAAGCACTTCACATCGCATAAGATCGAGTAGAAAGGAAATAAAGGCATAAGCCTCAAAGGAATCAAATCGCACGATGAGGAATCAAGAAGGGAAGTGCTCCTAATAGCCCTGTAGCCTCTCAAAATAAGCACAGACGTCTCTGTACCGATCCGCAAGACTCTACTAGACTTTCTCATGACGTTTGAGACCTAAGTGAACCTAACATTCTGATACCAAACTGTCACGATCTAAAGTCCACTATAGGTCGTGATGGTGCCTAACCCCGCCGTCAGGCAAGCCAACGGTGATTTATCATATTTAATTACTCATTTTATTGCTTTCAAAAACATAGATTTTTATAAGAAAGGAGATTTACACTTCTAAATCCACGGGAACATACAACATTTGTAGTTTATAAAAGAAATGGAAGAATATAATAATATACGAAACCGTAAGCATCAACTGGTATAAACCCAAAACCCGGTGTCACAAGTGCATGAGCATTTTCTAAGGAGTACAATAATAATACAATATCTGTCCAGAACGTAAATAGATAGGATAAAACACAAAGTACGATGAAGACTCGGTGGACTATGATGCGTAGCCTGGAATGAAGGTCGCATAAAGTCCCCTAAATAGGTGCGCCTACGCGCCAGGCGCCAAGTTGATCACCAAATGAACCTGTCAAATCCTGCACATTTAGTGCAGAAGTGCAGCATGAGTACGTAAATTAACGTGTACCCAGTAAGTATCTAGCCCAATCACAGAGAAGTAGTGACGATGGATTGACATTGACACTTACTAGAGGTCCAAGAAAGCAATATAAAATAATAAACAGATGTGAAACACACAGCCATAATGGGGTAAATCTATAACTAATCTTTCAAATATTTCATTTAAAATATGAACTTCTCAATCTTGTATTCTACCTTATCAGCTCTGAAAATGTCAAGTGCTAATATCAAATAAATTAGGAATACCATACAAAATACCGGGCATCAGCAGAGAGATTATCTCGTGAATATTCGAACTACTAGAGATAGGTCGTTCTGCTCGATCCAGAATAATATGTACACTGCCGAGGGTCAAGCGGCACGAACTATAGATGCATCTATTGTACTGCCAAGGCGTTCGGCCCGCTCCACAAGACAGGAAAGGAGTTACCGAATTATGAGACACGTGCTTACAATACAGTACATGAGACAAAATAAATATAATCTTTACCGTTTCTCAAATAACTCACCTACAACTCAAAGTGATAAGGCTCGGCCTAGTATACATATATTTATATCTAAATCTGTTTTAGTTATAACTTTAATTAATTAAGCCGGTAGAACAAGATCAAATAATTCAATTATTACATGACAAATCCTAAGTCTAACCGGATATAAACATGCTTTAGCTACGCACGGACTCGCATCACCTCGTGCTTACGTATCACCCAAAACTAGTTTCATATAACAATAAATATCACCTGGGGGGGGGGGTAGTTTCTTCCTTAGTCAGGAGACTTACCTTGCTTCGAAGTTCCATAACCGGCTCCCATACCCCTCTTAACTCTTAAATTCAAAGCCAAACGATATGAAACAAGCCCAACATTGTGAAATTCAATCAAAATATACTCCAATGCTTATAATTAATCAATTTATAACAATTTCCAACTCCGCTCGTAAAGTCAATAAAGTCAAAACATTCTGGAATGATGCCAAACTTTACGCACAAGTCACAAATAATGCTACGAACCTATTTCAAGGCTCGTAACCCCAAACGAACATTGATAACATCAAAATCCACTTAAAGCCAAACTTATGAAATTCTAAAACCTTCAAATGCCAAACTTTCACTAATAAGCGCCGAAATGCTCCCGGGCTGCCCGATACTCAATCCAAACATATGCCCAAGTCCGAAATCATCATACGAACCTATTGGAACCTTCAAATACCGATTCCGAGGTTGTTTACTCAAAAGTCAAACCTTAATCAATTCTTCCAACTTAAAGTTTCCGAAATTAGAATTTCCTTTTCAAATCAACTCCGAACTTCCCGAAATTCAATTCCGACCATACGTACAAGTCGTAATACATGAAGTAAAATTACTCAAGGCCTCAAACCGCTGAACGACGCGATAAAACTCAAAACGACCGGTTGGGTCATTACAAACTAACCTTCATATTACACTTTGCAAAGAGATAGTGTAGTAGAGCTTTTCGAAGAAACAATCTTTTGAGAAAATTATTGAAGCAAAATCAGTTTTGTTTTCAAATTTGAAGTGGGAAATGTGTGGTAAGAAATTGAATTGGCTACTTGAAACTTGAAGCACTATTGAAAATCATGACCGTTGACGCTCGATTAATCTTGATTTCGAGAATTCGAATTCCCTGAAATTAGAATTTATTTCGAATTAGTGTTGTTGGAATACGTCTTAAATAGTTTAAATCTTAATTTTGGGACAATCTGACGGAAATTTGAGCAGCAGTTCGAGATGAAGTTTATGCCATGTATAACTATATATCTTCTGTGTATCCCTTGTATATTCTTTATTTATCTCATGTGTATCTCCTGTATATCTATGTATATCCATGTATACATGTGAAATATATAAAGATATATGTGAGATACATGTATGAAAAACAAGATTATAACTCGATTTTAATTACAAATTTTAACTTCAAACTAATCCGAATTACATTTAAATTTTCTCAAGTTTGGTATATTGCCTCGAATTCCAACCACCCCATTGAATTGTTTTTCCTAAATATCATACGTGTTGTATACCATTAGTTACTTTTTGTTGGCAAAAAATAATAAATAGTATTCTATAGCTAAGTGGTCTCTAAACATTTTATTATCTTAATACGTTTCTATAAATATTTCTTATAAGAATCTTTATTTTTGTTTGAAATTTGAATTTTAGCATCACAGTTGAATTCTGCTTGATTGTATTTGATATATTCACCGGACAAAATCCAAATAGAATTAGAAAGAGAATCTTCTATTATTCAAGCATACCAACTAATTATGAAATCATATTGACAGCCTCCACTTGTATCAAAGACCTAAATTTGCATTTATTCTTTGTCTCCTTCCTTCATCCATTTTCACATATGGGGTTTGAGATCCAGTCCAGTAAAGTTAAATAAAGTATTTATACATTGACACATGTTCTAATATAGTTTCAATGGTCAGGATCTCTTTGGCCTTTAACTATGGTTAAGTCTCTTCTCTAACTTTTCTCTATTCCTAATTTGTCACTACGACACACACCAAGTCCTCTTCTTAATTTTCACTTTCTCCTCTCTTTATTCTTCCATCTTCAAAATCCTTTAGAATTTTCAATTAAATAAAATTTTCCAATCATCTCTCTCCCTTCTTCAAGATCTGTACAGTTGATATTGCTCTCTTTATAAATTTGATAATTGTTTGTTCTTTTTCGTCCTCGAATATTCAAAATTATTTTCTTCTTGTCATAACGAGTCCCATATCTGGCACTATTTTGGTTGAAGGCTTGAATGCAGCATATTGTCCTTGCCTAAGAACATATTTATTCATTAGTAATATGATTTAATTCCATTGTAGAATTGAATTATATGTAATACTGGAATTAAATTATTCATATTGTTCATTCGTTACGGAACATCTCAGAATTAGAAAAAAAATATCGATAATACCGGAAAGTTAAGGAGAAAAGGGGTCCTAGTCTGAATTCTCCAAGAGGAAAATAAAAGTTAGAGAAGAATTAACTGAAGTAAAAGACCAAATAGATCCTGATCATTGAACTATATCGGAGCACGTCAAGAAATGAATGTCCTATTAAACTTTACCAGAGAGATTTTTACTGGACTGGATCTCCACCTTCAGGGGATCGAGATCTAGTCCAGTAAAATTTCCTCTAGTAAAGTTTAATAGAGCATTTATATGTTGACACGTGTTCCAATATAATTTCAATTGTCAGGATCTCTTTGGTCTTTAACTATGGTTAAGTTTCTTCTCTAACTTTTCTCTATTCCCAATTTCCCACTGTGATAACACACACCAAGTCCTCTTCTTAATTTTCACTTTCTCCTCTCTTCATTCTTCCATCTCCAAAATCCTTTATAATTTTTAGCCAAATAATTTTCCAATCATCTCTCTACCTTCTTCAAGATTTCTACAGTTTATATTGCTCTCTTTATAGATTTTATATTGATTTGTTCTCTTTCGTTCTTGAATATTAAAGATTAATTTTCTTCTTGTTGTAATGAGTCCCGTATCAGGCACTATTTTGGTTGAAGGCTTGAATGCAGCATATTGTCCTTTCCTAAGAAAATGTCGAACATGCCGTAAAGTTAAGGAGAAAAGGGGTCCTAATCTGGATTCTCCAAGAGGAAAATAAAAGTTAGAGAAGAATTTACCAAAGTTAAAGACCAAATAGATCCCGACCATTGAACTATATCAGAGCACATGTCAACATATGAATGCCCTGTTGAACTTTACTGGAGGTAACTCCCTCAGGGGATTGAGATCCAGTCCAATAAAATTCCCTCTAGTAAAATTTAATAGAGCATTTATATGTTGACACGTGTTCCAATATAGTTTCAATTGTCAGGATCTCTTTGGTCTTTAACTATGGTTAAGTTTCTTCTCTAACTTTTTTCTATTCCCAATTTTTCACTGTGATAACACACTCCAAGTCCTCTTCTTAATTTTCACTTTCTCCTCTCTTCATTCTTCCATCTTCAAAATTCTTTAGAATTTTCAACCAAATGATTTTCCAATCATCTCTCTCCCTTCTTCAAAATCTCTACAGTTTATATTACACTCTTTATAGATTTTATAATTGTTTGTTCTCCTTCGTTCTTGAATATTCAAGATTAATTTTCTTCTTGTCATAACGAGTCCCATATCAAGCACCATTTTGGTTGAAGGCTTGAATGCAACATATTTATTTATTAGTATTATGATTTAATTCCATTTTAAAATTGAATTACAGGTAATACATGAATTAAATTATTCATAATTGTTAATTCGTTATAGAAACATGCTGGAAAGTTAAGGAGAAAAGGGATCCTAATCTGGATTCTCCAAGAGGAAAATAAAAGTTAGAGAAGAATTTACCAAAATTGAAGACCAAATCAATCCTGGCATATGAATGCCCTATTGAACTTTTACTGGAGGGAATTTTACTGGACTGGATCTCAACCCTGAGGATGGTTACCACAAGTTACCAGGGATTATCTTCTTGAAGGAGGTCGAACTCTACTTTCTATAAACGGTGAAGGAAACACAACGCCTAAAAAATTAGAGAACGAAAAATATTTTCTATTGCCCCCTTATTATCTTCCCTTAAAAACCTAAGAATTGTAAACATATCGTGAGTGATTCTCTTCAAATTTTTCGTTGCAAAAAAAGTGCACAAAGTTCTCGCTTTATGTTGCGTGCTTGGTTTAAATTACGCTTTTAATTGCCATCAACCTCAGCTGGACAGAAACACGACAACTATACTAATTCATTTATTCATATTAAATTTTACAAACTAGATCTACACCCAGGCATCTACATCATATATGTACACCTTCTGGGACGAAATGTCAATCGTTGGCAACCATGGCATCCATGTTGGAACCATTTTCAATTCTTCGTATCAACAGTCTTTTCTCGGGAGGAAGGTCCTTCCCCTGAGGAGAAGCATCAGCATCAACGATAACCATGTCTTGCTCCGAAAAATCTCCTCTTAAAACACCCATTGCTACTTCGTTCTCTACCATCTGCTGAATCACTCGTTTAATGGGTCGAGCTCCATAGTTAGGGTCGAAACCCATATTCGCCAGTAGACTGATAGCTTCCTGCGTGTAATGAAGATCAATTTTCTTCTGTTTGAGTCTGTCTTTCACCCTTCTCATCTGCAAAGAGAAAAAGAGAACTTGTCGTCAGGTTCTAAGAAACTCCAGTATCAGCATTATAACTTCAGAGGGAGACCTTCGCTTTCTCACGATAGAGAGAAGGTTTTACAGAAAATGAAATAGATAATCAGCCGCATGTAATACATAGCACTCGGTAGTTCCACCTCGAATTATCTCATGAAACAGAAGAAAAATCTCTTCAAACAGAGAAAATGGACGAAATAAAGATAAAAGAGAGCAACTAATATAGTAAAGAGAGCAACTAATATAGTATGATAATGAAAACACACAAAGTTTTGTTCTACAAATATTTTCAGGTAACAATATTGTCAGGTAGCCTCAGTAACTTTCTTTCCCATGAACCTCACCAACGTTATGCTATGGCTGCAGATGCGATGATAAGGTTAAAATAAGGAAATAGCCAAACACTTTCCCCAAATAAAGAACCAGAAAGAACAGATATCAAATTATGTTTCATCTTGGAGAAAGCTTAACCACCAGATGAAATGATATATTTTACATCATACTCTGTTAGAAAACAACTGCAAGAGCAGACATTAGACAGGATGCGCTGCAGTTCTCAAGCTTGACATACTCAACCATGCACTCATCAGAAAGCAGCAAGGAGGAAAAACTAGGACGACGACTACCAAGTGAATGAGATGTACTTATGTCTAATGTTGAGATCTAATGCAAAGGGTAGCCAGGTGCACTAAGCTCCCGCTATGCGCGGGGTCCGAGGAAGGGTCGGACCATAAGGGTTTATTGTACGCAGCCTTATCCTGCATTTCTGCAAGAGGTTGTTTCCACAGCTTGAACCTGTGACCTCCTGGTCACATGGCAGCAACTTTACCATTTACGCCAAGGCTCCCCTTCTGAGATCTAATGCACACTAAAACATTTTTTTGCTCTCACACTGAAAAACTGAAACTAACAGAGATAACGCACAAACAGTAAACTGCTGTAGTGCTTATAAAGCTCTTAAAGTCAAAGTAATCAAAAAGCATATGACACCGCAGCAAACAGAAAACAACACAGAAGAAAAACGTATGTAGTCAGGAGAATCAGAATTCAACAGATGACAGATCTGTATTACCTGGAGCTCTACAATTCTGCTAACTTGCTTAAGGTCCAGAGGTTGGAAAACAATGTATTCATCAATCCGATTCATGAACTCAGGCCGGAAAGTCTGTCTTGCCAATTCAATAACCTGCTTTTTCATCGCATCATAAACTGCCTCCTGGCTATCTCGAGTGTTTTGCAGAGTCTCAAGAATGTAATGTGAGCCAATGTTTGATGTCATTATTACAACAGTGTTTGTGAAACTAACAGTCCTCCCTTGAGAATCAGTTATTCTTCCGTCGTCCAACAACTGTAAGAGAATGTTAAAAACATCATGATGCGCTTTCTCAATTTCATCAAAAAGGACCACAGAGTAAGGCCTCCGACGGACCACTTCAGTGAGTTGCCCACCCTCTTCATATCCAACATAACCTGGTGGTGCACCAACCAACCGTGAAACAGCATGTTTTTCCATGTATTCACTCATGTCAATACGCACCAGAGCGTTTTCAGTATTGAAAAGGTACGCAGCAAGAGCCTTTCCAAGTTCAGTTTTGCCAACTCCAGTGGGACCCATGAACATGAAGCTTGCAATTGGCCGATTTGGATCGGACAGGCCTGCCCGAGATCGCCTGATTGCATCAGCCACAGAGTTTACTGCCATATCCTGACCAACAACTCTTTTGTGAAGTTCATTCTCTAAAAAGATAAGCTTGTCCCTCTCAGACTGCTGAAGGTTTGATAGTGGTATACCCGTCCACTTGCTAACAATTTCAGTAATATCAAGATCTGTTACTTCTTCACGAAGCAACGAACTCCCAGATTTCCGGTAGTCGGCCAGGTTTTTCTCTGCTTCTCCCAGCTGCCGTTGAAGGGAGATTAGGGTGCCATACTTGAGTTCAGCAGCACGATTCAAGTCATACTCACGTTCAGCAGCTTCCATCTCTAAGTTCACCCTGTCAATCTACACAACGAAAAAAAGTGAACAGTAATCATGAGATAACAAAGAAAAACTGCAATTTTGATTTGACCTCATCAACGAAAGATGCAATTTACCTCCTCCTTTATAGAACGTATACGTGTCATCAGATCTTTCTCGCGTTCCCACTGTTCATTTAACTCTTTTTGCTTTGCCTTAAGGGACTTCAAATCACTTTCTAGCTTGTTAAGTCTTTCTTTAGATGCTTTATCCGTGTCATTTTTCAGGGAGAGTTTCTCCATTTCCAACTTTATCACCGCCCTATCTATCTCATCCAATTCAGTTGGCTTTGAAGTAATTTCCATTTTTAGTTTTGCAGCAGCTTCATCAACAACATCAATGGCTGAAAAGCAAGAACTGAGTATAAGTGAAAAGCCCCAAGTATATCAGATCACACACAGCTAAAAACATTTAGAAGAAGCTTGAAATCTGGATCAATTGATCCATTCAATGCAATAAAACATCTAAAGAAGCCATAAAAATAAGCTACTTGTACACCTGTAACTTTCTTATTATGTAAAAGTAACACTAGGCTGGTGTATTAATTTGAAGATATCATGAAAAACGTTCACAAGAATTTTATAGGTCTGAAAAGCAAGTATTTCAGACAACTTGCAGTTCTAAGGATAAGTTAGCCTACCCTTGTCCGGCAAAAATCGCTCAGTGATATATCGATCTGCAAGAACTGCAGCTGATACAAGAGCGCTGTCTGATATTTTAACACCATGATGCAGCTCATATCGTTCACGCAATCCACGGAGGATGGAAATTGCATCTTCCACAGATGGTTGGCCACAATATACTTGTTGAAATCTGCGTTCCAGAGCAGGGTCCTTCTCAATGTACTTCCTATATTCATTCAAAGTGGTTGCTCCGATACATCTTAGTTCACCCCGACCAAGCATGGGTTTCAACAAATTTCCTGCATCCATGGCCCCACTAGTAGCTCCTAGACACAAAGCATAAGCCAACACAATGATTAGGAAGGTATAAACAAACAATTTTTTAGAATATAACATATCAACATAATTTAACCAAGTAACATTCGCTGAATTAGCTGCTAATATAAGCCAGCTACAAACAGAAACTATATCTTGGGTGTAAAGGTACCTTCTCCTTTACCCGGTTGCATACATAAAGGACATCATCAGTAATGTTTTATCAGCTTTATGGAACAGAAAAATAAAACTATTCCAATCATTTCTGAGGTCCAGGCTCAAATTAACAGAAAAGTAAACTTTAGTTCAAGCATTTCCCAGCTCCAGGCTCAAATTTAAAATGGATCACCTAAAACACAATCACGAAGCAATAGTGCTTTTTAACCTCACTAAAGAAGAACTAGTGTTTCCCAGTGACATCAAATGAATTAACCCATGAACTTTAGATTGTTTAAGATTGAATTAAGGAAGGAGAAAAATCATCCAACAAAAAGAGCAGTCACTACTTGCTGTCCACAACCCATGAGATTTGAGAGCAGAGAAGCAGTTTGAGTAAGCACTTTTCTTTAATATCGAACTCAATAAATAATAGAGATTTGATCTTAGAGAGAAAGATTATAGTTGGCAAATTTTCTGACCAGTCGGTAGAAATAAACTTCTTCCTTCATGGGGAAATGGATATTAAAAAGAAGCACCAGACCTGCACCAACTACAGTGTGTATCTCATCAATAAACAATATTATCTGCCCATTGGATGAAGAGACTTCCTTTAAAACAGCTTTCAGCCTTTCCTCAAAATCTCCACGGTACTTTGCACCAGCAAGCAAGGCACCCATATCGAGAGATATCAACTAATAAAATGAAAAGAAAAAGGAAATCAACTTACAGAATTAGCACTTAAAAGTCGAAATTAACAAATCCTAATAGACAATTAAGGTTCAAGCTACAGAAGGCTTTCCTCGGAATCCCACTCTCAAATTTGAAACTTCAGAAACTTATGACCAACTACTTTACTTTAGGAGGCATCATAATTTAGTTCCACTCTTTTTTAGAGAATGAGGTGGTTCGTTTCCTTTTCTCCTACCCCTTTGCTGAGTGAGGGGTTGGGTTCAGAAAAGAGAGCTTTTTTAGAGAATGAGGTGGTTCGTTTCCTTTTCTCCTACTCCTTTGCTGAGTGAGGGGTTGGGAGGTTCAGAAAAGAGAATAGCTCATCAGACTAGCTTAGATGATCAATATTTAGTTTGACATTTGAGTGCAGTGTTATGCATATATGGCTTTTGGTGCTGTCCCTTCTTGTTTATATTTTCATTAATGTGGTGCTTATGCTTTCCTGAGCCGAGGGTCTATTGGAAACAGCCTCTCTATCCTCACAAGGTAGGGGTAAGGTCTGCGTACACAGTACACACTACCCTCCCAGACCCCACAACGTGGGATAATATTGGGTATGTTGTTGTTGTTGTAGTTGTTGTTATGCATATCTCACTTAGTATCAAACTCGACTGAAATTGCTCCCAGAAATGATTAAAACAATATGTTACTTAGCCACGATCGTTCATTTGAGTAATGACTGCATCAACTGTCTTTAGCAGACTCATATCTTGAAAATAAAGTTATGATCCAATAATACTGGATTCATACAAATGAATCACCGCAACACGAGAAACAGAACTATTTGCAGTAAGCAACAAGTTACGGCTCATAATTCTCAAGAGAAAGGCAGCAGGTTTTCAACCATTGATTTATTTCTTCAAGACATGCCTTTCCAGATACTATCTTTTTCAAATTGAAGAGAAAGCAATCCAATGCACACTACGCAAAGGCCATCTTCCAAGCTCTTGCACATGCACAATCACTTGACCTTTTCACAATAAAATAAACTCAATCAAATTAAGACCAAGGAAGAAAAGCTATAACCTTCCGATTCATCAAAGGTTCAGGAACATCACCGCGGACTATCCTTTGAGCTAACCTGCATGGATGAGGAGCAGAAAGCATAATCATTCCGAGGTTAAGTGTCAGAGATTTGGCTGATACCATCTTTCACTTATCTTTTTCCTGATTTCTTTTAAAGACTAAAGACCATGTTAGAATACCAAAAGCATCAAAGTAATTATAGGTTAATGTTGCCTAGTCTCGTTGTATCTGAATAGGAGAATATGTAAAATATTTTATATGATATTTTGGAGTATTCTTTACTTAATTACAAGAGAAAAATCACTATCCATATCATTAGCATAATATAAATACTGAGCTTATATCACTAGAATAAGAATCCTTTATAAGAAACATTCTCTTGTGTCAATAATCAAATCAATAAGTAATCTCTTCTTTTCTCATGATACCAAAACCTCTATTCTCTTAGTAGAGACTCAATAACTTCTGTCTACCGGCAGCCCAACCCGCCTAACATTTTCTTTGGGTTGCTGCTCCACCCTCTCTGAAGGCTATTCTAGTCGTAGTGTGCATCATTCCAGTCATTGCTCTAGCAGCAGATTTTCCAGTGAGATCTGGATGACAATCATCTATGTTTTAATAAGCAAACTCAAGTTGATGTTTCTTCGAGTTTGAGAGAGCACTTTAGAGTATTAAATCGACTTCATTATAGGTTAGAATTGTCTAAATTCACCATATCTGAATAGGAGAATGTTGTAGCATATTCTATGTAATATTTTAGAATATTCTTAATCTAAAAGTAGGATATTATCACTTCCCTTATTGTTGGCGGAAAAATATTTTCTACCTTAGTTTACAAGATAAGACTCCTAGGTTCAATAAGAAGTATTCTCCTCTAATCCAACCACAGCAGGAAATTCTCCTCACTGATGTTAGACGCAAGGTTAACCTTGACCTAGCTTTGTTTTCCTTAGTACCATGCATTAGGCAAACTGGAAACCAGCTCCACAAGTAAATTTATCTCAGGTTATTGAGTGCACAAAGTGATTATACATAAACAATACTTCACTGTGTGGCTAAACGCCCAGTGATAATAATTCAATGCAAAAGCAGGAAACTGTTACCATATTATTCACAAAAGGAAAAACCAAGTCATGAGAAAGCTGCTAGCTAGAGTGTAATCCTCCCATAGAATCCAGATTCCAAATGCCCGCTTCTATTAAATCTCTTGTCCTTTTGGAAGTTAATCTCCTGACCTTTACGTTGACTGACCTCTCTGTAATATTTCTCCACATGCTCAAAAATATAAATAAAAGGATCGGAAAAGGAAAAGAAAAGTTTCGTCTTTGTCAAGAAACGAAAAAAGAATATACTGAAGCCTGCATCAGGCTGCTGGGGGTCACATGAAGCTGCTCCCTGCCTCGCTTTACTAAGAACTCCATGGTTTTTCATCCATCCAACATGTGCGGCTAAAGCCTGCATCGGGCTGCTGGGGGTCACATGAAGCTGCTCCCTGCCTCACTTTACTAAGAACTCCATGGTTCTTCATCCATCCAACATGTGCGGCAGGGAGCCCTACTTGTGACACCTGGAGGCTGAAATTTATTATTCTTCCCTTGTTAAACAAGACAGCACTTCTTTTCCTACTGTTCTTACCTTCTTCTCCTTGCAGGATGGTGAAGAGAAATATCTTGTATCAAAGAAAAGGAAGAACAATATCTTGTTCGTCTTCTTCTTAACATGTTAAGAGCATCTTTGCCTTAATTATAAGGTTGATTTTAAAATTTAGATAACTATATCAATCATTCTAATCTATACCTCAAATCCAACCTGGTTGGGATCGTTATATGAATCCTCTATCTATTTTGCTCTCTTTTAAGATAACTTAGGGTGTTTGTTAAAACTAGAGGGTCTCTATATCTCACATTTGATATACAAATCTCTAACCAAATTAAAAGCTCCTGGCAAACACAAACCTAATGTAAGAGCAATAGCGACTAAGCTTCAACTCTAAATAATTACTATTGCATGCTTTTGATAGTTTGCTTTCATTGCGCTATGTTCATAATGAATCCATGCAGATTCTGAGAGATTGTAGGTGTTTCTAGATGACTTCTCTTCATGTAATTTTAGATCTACTTCATACCTTTTCAACAGCTTCAGTTATCATAGTCTCACCAATAAACCAATGCACTTGGAAGGCCTACGAAAGACATGATGGAAATGCGGCCATCTCTCAATTTACTATCAACATGTGCTACTTGCACCTTCACATGGACACAGCCATTTTTGGTGTGTATACATCCGACACCACATATTTGCGATGCTCATCTTGTCAATGTAGTGACTTGAAGGCAACCATTTTTGGGTCGTATAGTACAGCTATCTGACACCACATATTTATGATGCTCATCTTGTCGATATTGTGGGTCTTAAAAGTCCAGCATTTACTCCTATATAACCCTGTTGATCTCACCAGTTTCCATAGAGCTTATGTTCTACTTTAGTAGCTATCTCATTATCGCAAAGCATTTCCATGGGCTTCCTTCAATTCGGCCATCATGTTATTGTGTTACATATTCATCTATCATGTCATTCTATTGAAAGATCGAGTCTAGATATCTGAATTTTTTGTCTAGACACTAGTATCCTATCTAACCTCACTTCAAAAGCTAAATTTGCATTGCATATCTTCTTTTTAACTTCTACCTATTGTAAAATCCTTATTCTCTAGCGTGCTTCTCTACAATTCCAACTTCTGATCGGCTCCTAACTAATTTTGTCAATTAACAATTGACTCTCTCGGGTATGATTGTTACTTCCTTTCCCTTCCCCTCGTCAAACAACAAAATATCATCGACAAATAGCAATTTCATCCTATATGCTACTGAATAACTCATTCCATAGCCAGGGTAAGCAACTATGGGGCAGATCCCTATTATGGACTCACGGTTAGAAGAAACTCCTCTATATCTCCGCGCACCGGTTCCTCACTTGTGACCACTCCTTCAAATATATCCTTTATGGTACTTGTATATTTTGAGTAGAAATTTTTTTGTTCTCAAGCACCCACTAAACGACATTTTTTCCCAACTTATCATATGCTTTCTCTAGGTCTAAGCAAAAATATACCTCTATTGCAGATGCACTCAAAAAAGCCACTATCCAATATCAATTTAGAATTTAGAATTTAGAATTATTCACTTCCTGTGCAGAAACACATTCGTCCGGCAGTTAAACCAAACTAATTTTTCTGATATGTAAGATAAGTAAGTTACAACTAGCACAACTGATCTAATAAAAAGTATCGATTAACTTTTTAAATATCCAAACAACAAAGGCTCTAAATCTCATAACCTACTGGTAACAAATAATAACTAAAAAGCCTCCTTCGCTGGAAAAAGATCATTACAATAGACGGAACTGATTGACTTTTATCAGTTAATATGTCAAAAACACATCCCCATTTCACGAAGGCTGGAAACACAACATATTGCATAAAGTAGATGACGTGAAAAATGCCACCAATTGCATAGGATTCTTAAGTACAAGCAAATATTACAGCTAACACTACCTTGGACCTATGTAAAAAGTTAAAACGAGGTCACACAGAGGCTCTACAAGCTGCCACAATTTTGGCATTTTATTAATTATTAAATAGAAATTTGATCATTCAAAGGCTCTGCAAGCCACCTCAATTTTACAGGCTCACGGGCAAGGTAGTTTCAAATCATAGGGAAGTTAACACAAATTCAGTGATTCACTAACGACAACATTATTTTGATATATATTTTCAAGAAATGTTGAATGCATCCATCAGAACTCTTCACTAAACCTTGTCAAGGATCCTGATTCTGCAACATATAGGCAGACCCCTTAGTAAGAAGTGCTATAACTACATTTCATTACCACACCAATGCTCATTAAAAATAAACATAAGGAACCACAGTAAACAAAAAAGATTATAATTGTTTCGTTCCATCCTACAATTACTAATTTTCAACATCTCCACGTAACATACCCTGACCCATCTCACAATTCAAATAGTTAACAGGAATAACGTATTATCCAGAAACTATATGTATGAGCAGTGATTTTCTCCTGTAAATTAAACATACAGTCTGCTAAATATCACAAACCTCTCTGAGCTGATAATCATGCTATTCCAAGCACATATTTTCTAGAAACATAACTCTTTTAAATTTCAATGTTTGGTTTGCCAGGCAGCATTATTCAACAAAAATAATTAAAACAGCATATCCAACCAAAAGAATATCAATGTAGACAAGTAATAATAAAAAATGTCCTCTACAGATCCGCTATTCCATTACTGTTTTTGGATTGTTTTCAACTGAACCAGGATCCAGACAAATAAATATAAGGAAAAACATGGTCATACATCACCCCGTGAGACCACAAAAGGCTAGAGTTCATACCCTTCGGCAATTGCAGTTTTCCCCACTCCAGGCTCACCAATAATAACAGGATTATTCTTTGTCCTCCGACTTAATATTTGGATGCAGCGCCGTATTTCATCATCTCTTCCTATCACCGGGTCAAGTTTGCCACGTCTGGCAAGTTCAGTTAAGTCATTTCCATATTTCTCAAGTGCCTCATACTTTCCCTCTGGGTCTGAAAAGAATCAGAACGCTATGTATTAATAGCAGCAAGAAAAAATGAGTGACACCTCAAAAAGCACTTTCAGTAGCAATTTTAGTATCTAGTAGCAGACATAACCTAAGTTGCTCGGACTCGGGTGCGGGTGTCCAATACGGGTGTGGATCTAGAGGTCAGATCCTTCATGATCTAAATTTAAAGATTCGGGGGTACGGATCCAGGTATGGATATAGGTGCGGGGATTCGGCAAAAAATAATTCAATTATTTAAAAATAGAGTTATAAAAATATGTCTAAATTATGAGACATTATGTGGAAAACTTACAAGGTATTTCGAGAAGGAGAAAATATTGAACTAGAGTAGAACTTTAGAAGGAGACACAAGGAAAAGGACTGACATAGAAATTTATATATACAAGGTATTCCATTTTCTTCCATATCACCCTCGCTTTTGATTTGGTTTCAAAACTCATTGTATCTGTCCCAATTTTCTCCGTTGATTTTGGTCAAAGTACCCAAAATCAGTTGAACGGATCCGACACGGATCCCACACCCATACCCATATCAACGTCGTGTCGACACGGGTGCGGCACTGAAAGTGAAGAGTCCGAGCAACTTAGCACATAACAAGGCAAAGGCACAAAGACCATTACATGTTTCATTGTTATTAAGGTTTCACCCTACATACAACGTTTTTCCAAGCCAATCAGATAACATTATGTCCATCCTCTACTTTTGGAGAGAGAGCAGAATTTAGAAACTGAACTTCAGGCATTGTCAAGGCTGCTCAGTTTCATTGGACTTGGTAGGAAACCATAATCTACCATAGTGAACAGCTGTATGAAGGCAAAAATAAGAGCAACAGCAACTCTTTCCAATTTAATGACCATAACTTAAATATATTGTCACGATTAAGGCAGCAAAACTTGTTGAGATCAATAGACTTGGATTTGTCGAGATCGTCCAGTCATTTGCATTTATTGGGTTAACTCAGTTTCTTTGAATGAGTCACATTAGGAGAATTACTTCACCATATTCTGTAATTTACCAAGATTGTAACTAGTTTAAGTTCTTAATCAAACTTGAGGAAATAATCAAGTTTTTCCATCATTTTTCAGTCTCTTATTTCAAGTCTTCATGACATTAAAGCCAGGGAAGAAACTACTTACTGAAAAGCTATACAGTCGCAAAAAATTACAGAGGCTGACAGAATGAGTCATAGTCACTGACTGCACCACTCAATTCTCTTTGCATAGACTTCTAGACCTCACTGCCACTCGAGGAAGACTCATAGAGACCCAACAACCCATCCACCCTAGAATCCTGTTGCTAGAAACATTGTTGTCTATGGCAAATGCACAAATCAATCTTTTCTATGTTGCAACTTTACTGTCCACACTAAAATTTCCAGATCAAAATCTCCACCATCTACAGTTGGAAGTGTTTGGATGTACTTGCTTCCTTCATGATCACACTACTGGAAAGGACAGACCTCAATCCTAATCAGAATTATGTCTTTTTTTACTCACCCATTTTCAAGAAAAGTTGCAAATGTTTACAATCCCCCCAAAAGTAAAGTTCGTCTCAGCAAATGTAACCTCCCTTCGACTCATCTCTATACTTTTCACCAAATTCTATAAAATAAAATTTCCTTCCTGACATCTACTAGTCCCTAACTTCTTAAAACACAATTCTTTGTCCTGACCGAGTCTACTCAGTTCATAAACATCCTCCTACTAATACAAATGAGATTTTTCTCATGATACAAGTACATCGCAAGCTTTCAATGACTTTCTCCTCCTCCTCCTCCTCCTCCTCCTCCTCCTCCTCCATCACTAATCCCAATCATGCCTTCAACAGACATAACAAATCCATTCATTACCCCACGCAAAGATATTCGTACTAATCGTATCATTTTGTTACTTTCTTAATCAATGTGTCAACTTTTTCTAGTGTTTCCACATTTAAAAGACAGTTGGAAAATTATTGATTCATCTAATACAGAGTCATGCCATGATAGAGGAGATTGTTGTTATTCATACCAATAATTCGTAGGAATTTTTTTTTTAATAATCATGGTGTTCCGGCGCTTCCGCACACCTCCACTAATTCCACGGGATACCTGCTTCCTCCCACCAGCACAGATACGGGCGAACTCTTATTAGAATCTTGTCGATATTCTAGAATATTCTAGGATCTTGTAAACAGAGTATAGCTTGATTGTATTTTCATTGTGATTAATTCTTTTTCCTTTTAGTATAAATTCACACACAACTTTGGGATTGAATTTCTCCTCAATGTATTAATTTGGTACAGCAGTCGTACATTTATAGAGATGAGTATATACTATAGGATAGGGACTAAGGAGATCTAATTACATAAGAACTTCAAAGTATAACTAGGTTTAGGTATCCGACTCTATCCTAAGTTTACTAGGACTCAAAGTTGATATAGTACTCCCCTTGCAAGCTGAGGTGGAGAAACCACATTGAGCTTGGACCGAAGGAACTCAAATCTGAAGGAAGCTAGAAGCTTTGTGAAGACATCAACCAGCTGATCTTTGGAGGATAAAAACTGAACTTTGAGATCCTTTCAAGCTACTTTGTCTAACAAAGTGAAAATCAATTTCCGCGTGCTTGGTTCGTGCATGAAACACAGGATTTACTGAAAGATAGGCAGTCAAACCATAGAATTGGAGCTTTGGGAAGTTTAACACCAAGCTCAAACAAGAGAGACTGAATCCAAGTCAGCTCGGCAGCTGCATCTGCTAAAGCTTTATCTCTGATTCTGTGGAGCAACTAGCTATAATGCGTTGCTTTTTGAACGACCATGAGAGAATAGCTTCACCCAAGATAATGGCATAACCCTAGTGGACTAACGATCATCACCTGCCCAATCTGAGTGTGTGAAGGCTTGAAGAGGAGAATAAGAGACCTAGGAATGTGAAAACACGTGTTAGGTATGCTTCAAATAGCAGAGTATGCGCTTGACTGCTGCCCACTGATTCATAGTAGGATTGTGCATGAATTGACAAGCTTTATTCACTACAAAAGCTAAGTCCGGCCGAGTGAGAGTGACATACAGTAAGGCATCCACAATATGACAGTACAAGGTAGGATCATGAAAGCTAAGACTTTCTCCATTGTGAAGTTTGACATTCACTTCCATGGGAGTAATTAAAGGTTTGCAGTGCTACAAACGTGCTATTCCAAGAATAGTCTTAATGTATTTAGCTTGGGACATAGAGATGCCATGGTGACCACGTGAAACCTGAACACTAAGAAAGAAACTGAGAGGACCAAGATTATGTATGGAAATGACATCTCCAAGTTTGAGGATAATGGATTCTAAAGAGGAGGTACCACTGCCAGTGACTATGATATCATCAACATATACTAAGACGTAGGTGACAACACCATTTGAGTTTTAGACAAACAGGGAGGTGTCTGATCTAGAGGTGATGAAGCCTACGCTGTGCAAGAACTTATGGACACGCATATACCATGCCTTGAGAGCCTAAAGTGACTCCTTAAGTTGACAAACATGATGAGCAAAAAGAGGATGAAAGAAACCTGAAGGCTGGCTCATGAACACATGTTCTTGAAGCTCACCATGTAAAAATGCATTTTGCACATCAAATTGTTGGAGAGACCACCCATGTGAAGCTGCTAAAAATAGAACAATGCAAATGGTTGCAGCCTTAACAACTGGACTGAAAGTCTTAGAGTAGTTCTAGCCTTCAAGTTGACGAAAAACTTTAGCCACAGGACGAGCTTTGTATCTCTTAAATGCCCCAATAGAATTTTTTAAAATGAGAAACACCCATTTGCATCCTAAAACATTCATTGAAGGATTATGAGGAACCAAAGACCAGGTATTATTTCGTAGCAAAGCATTCATTTCAGATTCCATGGCCTCCCGCCATTCTTTGTACTTATTTGCTTCAGTGAAGCATGTGGCTCCATAGTAGGAGGAGAGGAAGGTGACACTGAAGTGAGATGGGAAGAGGGTGGCATATGCCGAAGATTCAATGGTGAGTACGTTGAACAAGTGTATTGTTTTTGTTGAACGACGAGAATATTGTTTGAGTAGAGCTGGAGGTTCTGCTACAAAAGGTGAACCTGGCGATGTGCTTAATGGATTACATGGCGAATTGCTAGGCTACTGAGATGAAGCATTGGGAGGTGAACTAGAACTGTTTTTCGGAGGAGGAGGATGATATGGACTAGGATTAGGGTCCAGAGGAGGAACAGCTCGTAGAACGGGAGTGGGAGTAGGAGTAGGGCTAGGTTGTGAAGAAGTAGGAACGGGAGGGAAAGCTATTGGTCTTGAGAGCTGCAGTGTAGTAGATGTTGGTGAAAGAGCTACAAGGAGAGGAAGCCCATGGTGAAGTAGAATGACTTTGGTTTAGTGGAGGACCAAGAATTGAGGGCACAGCGAAAGGAAAATTGATCTCGTCAAATCGAACATGACGAGCAAAATAGATTTTCCTAGTAGAACGATCAAGACAACAATACCCTAAGTGAGTTGGGCTATAACCAAGAAAGACACAAGATTTGCTGCAATAATCAAACTTGTGCTTGTTGTAAGGACGTAAGTAAGGATAGCAGAGGCAGCCAAAGGCTTTAAGAAATCCATAGTCAGGTTTAGAATGGGGAAGCAACTCATGAGGTGAGATTCCTCGAGTAGTTGCTGATGGCAGAAGATTGATAAGGAAACTCCAGGTTCGAAAGCGTACTGCCAAAAACGAGAAGGCATAGAGCTTTGACTAAGGCCAGTTTCAACGATGTGTCGATGTTTTCTTTCAACTTTTCCTTGTTCATGAATATGAGGACAAGAAATATTGTGAGCAATCCCAAGTTTGGCAACAACAGGATTAACTAATCTGAATTCCCCACCCCAGTCAGATTGTATTGCTTTAATGAATATATTAAATTTGTCTTTTCACAAGAGTTCTAAACTGATTAGATGTGGTTAATACATCAGTTTTACGATAGAGACCATATCCTCAGGTATAACTAGAATAATCATCTACAGACACCAAGAAGTGTATGTGTTCTTGAGAGAAAAGAAAAGGTGCAGGAACCCAAACATCAACATAAAGTAATTGAAGACTCAAAGTGCTTTTATTAATACTCAAAGGAAGAGCTAATTTATGTGACTTGTCAAGTTGGCAAGCACAACAAATGTTATTCAAACTAGAACCACAACAAGGTAAATTGTAGGTCCTAAGAATCTGCCTAAGTACTCGTTGATGGGGGTGACCAATATGAAGATGCCAGCATGAAGGTGATGTGTTGATGGATGGAGAAGCTGTTGGAGAGGCTGGAACTGGCTGGGAGATGGAAGAAGAAGACTTGACTGGAAGTGCGTATAAATCACAATCACTCTGCCCTGTAAGAAGAGGTGTCCTTGATTGCAGATCCTTGACAACAAAATGAAAGGGATGAAGTTCGAAGACATTATTGTGACGAGCAAAAGTTGAACTGAGAGTAAACATTTGGTAATTGAAGGAAAGTGGAAGGATATTCTTAAGATAGAGAGACCAAAAGGGTGATCAGAGAGCGGAGTTACCAGTGCGATGGATAGAAAGGCCATGTCTATTGCCAATTTGAACCTGATCTGAACCCCTATAATCTTCAACTTGATGAATATTTGTGGGATTGAATTTCTCTTCAGCGTATTAATTTGGGACAGCATAGATGAGAATATACCATAGGATAGAGACTGAGGAGATCTAATTACATAAGTGTGTATGAGAATGAACGGGAGAAAAATCTATTCTTATTAACAATGATACAATGAGCCATATATATAATACATATTCTACTCCTACTACATATGGGACTAGGACATATTCTACTCCTACTAGATATGGAAATAGAACATATTCTATTCCTATTATATATGGGACTAGAACATATTCTATTCCTATTATATATGGGACTAGGACTATTTACACATGGCTATCTAACACTCTTCCTCAAGCCGGTATATACAAATCATATGTACCGAGCTTGTTACATATGTAACTAAGAATTTAAAAATAGTGAGACTAAGCCGAATTCCACACTACAAAATAGATTCTAAAACACCACCAGAAAACAGAAACTTTTTTTGAAATTACTGTTCACACGCGGCAATTAGTATTCACGCCGGAAAAAAATAAAAGTTGTCATAATTTGATTTAATTTATATGGGTAGGCTCGGAATCATTGGACGAGTAAGTTGTCCTAAAGAAGTTTTGTTAAAAAGTGGCCGGAATGGCTCATACGCGCCGGAAATGTTACTGTAGCTCACCGGAACCCTAGCTTTGGCGGCGCATGGAGGCGCGCGAGTGACTTTATGCTGGAGCGATTGACTGAGGTTTTGTCGCCTGACTTTTCCAAACAAGATATAGTGTTGGTTTTCGCACAACACTTACCGATTAGGAGATAACACAAATCAATCTTGAGTCATCAACTTGAAAGATGCACGGTGATTGACTTTTCTGTTCAGATGTGACTGGAATTTGTGGGGTTTGGTTACACAAGAGTTTCGGATCTGATGGTGGTGCTGGTATATGCACAGTACTACTGTAGCAGTGATGAACCCTGGGAACAAGACGAAGTTGCCGAAAAATTGCACGGCGATGAGATTTTTCTTCCCGGATGTCGCTGGAATGACGTACAACAATAATTTTCTCACTGAAGCTCCGATACCATGTGAGAATACACGGGAGAAAAATCTATTTTTATTAACAATGATACAATGAGCCCTATATATAATACATATTCTACTCCTACTACATATGGGACTAGGACATATTCTACTCCTACTACATATGGGACTAGAACATATTCTATTCCTATTATATATGGGACTAGGACTATTTACACATAATAATCTAACAATAAGAACTTTGTATAACTAGGTTTAGGTATCTAACTCTATCCTTTCCTTTTTCCCGTGGAAGTTTACTAGGACTCAAACTTGATCTAATACTCAGAATATGTGCACTTAGCTATTTAAAGCCCACTGGTTAAGGGAATCATCAAGCTAAGTTCCCTCTCAAACTCTCTTATTTCTCACATATGTCCACCAAGACTTGGACATACAAGAAGAAATCACCTAGTGTCTTTTGCATCTGCTGTAATTTGAACCTGAAACTGATGATTCTCAACCCACTTCATTGAACACTAGTCCACACCAGTGTTGTGAAGACGTGAAGCGAGGAAAAGCGACAAGCCCCTTTTCGCTTAAAACGAGAAGCGAGAAGCAAGCGCTCGCTTTTTTGAAGTGAAGAGAAATTTAAAAAAAATATTAAAATAAATACTGCATACACAACACATGTAGCAAATGTTCAATTCTTCAATGTAAAACTAAAGAGTAGCATCAATTAAAGCACAAAATGAGCATCCTATTCTTCTACAAGATTGTCAAATTCTTGTATTCCACTATCATTATTATATTGCTCGTCATCTTCTTCAACTTCTTCTTCTTCATCAGCATTTCAAACGAAAAACTAGTGCAAGAAAATGAAGAAGGAGAAGAGGAGAAGAATGAGAAAGAAGAACTGAAGGGAAAACAAAAATTTCGCCAGCATTTCACTGCTATTTGAACGCTGAAACAGTGAAAGAAGAAGAAGGATGAGGAAGAAGAAATCACATACCTGGACCAAACTTGATGATCTTGAAGTTGAAAAGTGTAGAAAACTTGAACCCTAGGTCGCCTCTTTCTTTCTCTGCTGCTGCTGGTCGATAATGTTTTAAAAAAAGAACAGCTTTTTTAATTAAATAGGTTGGCAGCCCTGTAATACAGAGAAGTGTTCGCTTCTTCCGCATCGCTTCGCACCGCCGCTTCTCGCTTTTTAATGGGAAGCGAGCGCCTTTTTAAACCTGCTAGCTTTAGCTAATAGAAGCGTTCGATGGTTCGCCTCGCTTCGCTTCTCGCTTTAAGCACTCACTTTTCACAACACTGGTCCACATCCTTGGGTGCAGGAATTGGTTTTGTTCTGGTAAGTGTTTTTTGGACGTCGCTACTTATATGGTAGAGGTATGTTCTGGTCAACTGAGGGCCAACCTTGCCAAAGAGTACATTCAGATTTATGGCCTTGACTATAGTAACACGTCCTGCACTGCATCCACCCACCCAACTGTTTAACTTTTTAGCGCCAATGTTTTAATGTACACTTTATAAACAGGATATCTGACATGCCTTCTTGCATGAGGAATTAGCCATGGAGGTGTACATGAAGCAACCACTCTAGCTTGTTGCTCTAGGGAATTCAGGCTTAGTATGCTGTTGACGGTCACTTATATGGTCTAAAACACTTATAGGGAGTATGGCTTGGAATTTCTCTAATTCAGTTCATGGTCCAATATCATGGGAAGTGTCCAAATTGAAGCTGATCGTTCAATTTCCTTTCATTATAATGGTCATGGTTAATGTATTTACTAGTGGACTATGTTGATGACATTTTATGATAGAAGGCAATGACCAAATAGTTTCTTAACTCGAGCAACACTTGTTCAATCGCTGTCAGGCTCAGGATTTGAGAAAATTACAGGAGATTGAGGTAGCACAATCAAAGATTAGGCATTGCTATCTCACAAAGCATGCTTTTGACAACTAGAGTAAACAAACGTGTCACATTGTAAACATGTTCACACCCTTAGGATCGGGATTTCAAACTCATTCCTAGACAGGAAGAGCCGCTGGAAGATCTTGACAAATATCGGAGCTATACTAAATTATCTATTTTGAACACAATTAGATATCTTATTTGCACTGAGCATGGTCAGTCATTTTGGAACTCCATGATGTAGTCACTAAGAGACGGTAATATGCATTGTCATATATATCAAGGACATCCATACTCCCTTAATGCAATTTTGCTAACAGAATTCCTCATTCTACCTTTTGATATCAAAAGTCATTCTTCAAATTCAGATTTAATCTAAGTTCATGTGAATGGAGTATTATACCAGCTACTTGGAATTAGCCTCTTTTGCCAAGAACTTTTTGAAATATTATAAGCCCTAAGCCTCTAACCCCCTTACACGACTTCCCCCCATCAATAAGAAAAATTTAATGTCCATGACAAACCAGAGAGACAATATCGCATGATCCACCCAATCAACCAAAGCAAGGATCATCTCATGCTGTGATAAAGTAAGATCCTTTAGCCAACTGGGATTTACCATTCAACCAGAACGAATGACATCATAAGAGACATGGATACGAAACATGAGGCTATTTACATATATACATACTTGGATCAGTTACTCTCTGACTTCCACGAACAGCATTGACAGCATCCTTCAAAGCCTTCTCCGTAAGCTGGAGATTCCTGAATAACTTTTTACCAAATCTAGTGTCTGACAAAAAAGATAACAACATATGCTCCACAGACACAAAGGAATCTCCCATTTCTTTCTTGTGCTTCTTCGCATTCTCTAGGAGAGAACTAAGATGTGACCCTAATACGGGGCCACTAGTATCACCTACTACCTGCAATAAAAAATATCTGATTCTCTAGTCCAAGAACTCATCAGAATCCACAATGAGTCTCCATTTTTCATACCTTTGGCTGCTGAGATATAAATTGATCTGTTTCTAGCAGAACTGATGTGTTATCCAACCCAGTCTTAGTGAATATTCTTCGAGCCAACCCATCCTTCTGCTCCAAAAGAGCTTTCATTAAGTGCTCAGTCTCAACTACTTGTTGCTTGCTAGTCCGTGCCGCCTCAACAGCACCAAAAATACCCTCAAGGGCCATCTCGGTGTAGTCCATATTATTAATCTGTTAAATCTTCATACTAATTAACATAACAACAAATAATATACCAAAACAATTTAAAAGTATCCAAAATTAAAGATAGTAATCATCAGGTCAAATCCAAGAGAATTGACAAATGGCGATATGGCATAGGTAAATATCTACAATCATGGTACTCCTCATTTTAGAGAAGACCAGGGAGACCAATGGACCTTTATAAATAGCTGTTTTTATCTGCACAACCCCCTTAGTATTGTTTGAGTACATCAAAACTTCTAGTTTAAGAAGATATAACACAGTTGAGGAAGGCGATGTCCTTTCAGTTACCCGTCCTTTCATTCACCCCATAAGTTCTTAGCATCAATAGTAAACACTAGAGTAGCTTTTATGGCAACACCAATAGCAGCCAAATGAAATGTGCAGCCAAACAAAAAAAGAAGTAAACTGACAGCCTCAAGTGAAACAACTATCACAAAAGTCTAGTTTAGTGCATGTGTTAATACATAACTTTGATAAAGTGTACTCCACAAAGGGAAGCCCTCACGTAGGGTCCGAGAAAGGGTCGCACCCCAAGGGTGTGTGATGAAGGCAGCCTACCCTACCCCATGGATGACCCACAAAATTGTCAAAATTTAGTAGAATGAAACCGCCTGTCCAACAATTAGAAAATGACAACTTTTTTTTGGGGGTAGCCGGGTAGGTATGAAATAGACTCTTAAATACATGTATTTGGCTAAGCTATAAGAGGGTCCTTTAAGAAGGTCATACTAGCTTGTAAGCACATTTTGGCTTATCTACACGTTTGATAAACACTAAAAGTGCTCATATGAGAAGTGCTTGTAAGCCAAAATCAGTCATAAGTTATAGCTTATAAACATTTTTTGTTTGACCAAACCTTTTACGATTTTATCCCTAAGATCTTTTGTAATCTCCAATAAATTCTTCTAACATAACTTTTAATTACCTCTATTTTTTGTCTTTTTATGTAATAAATTCTTTTAAATTTATAGAATTTGTAAATAACTTTAAGGTCATTACAGTTATTTTAGCAAAAAAAGTGCTTATCAACAGTTTTTTGACCAAAACATACTAATTGATTATTATCAGTTCCACTTCTCACTTAACCCGTAACTGTCAATTTATAAAATCCACTTCAGCACCTAAAAGTGTTTTCCACCGCTTGACGCTTATCAGCTAAGCTAAGAAGGATCTATGTTTGCCACACATGAGCACTTTTAATCTTGTCAACTGTTTATCAAATTTTGGCTGTTAGATTTACTGAAACTATGAAAAAGAAAAGGATTTAACTAGAACCACTAGGAAAGACCCATTAAATCCCAAGAACTGCATCAAACACCAGAAAT
Source organism: Nicotiana obtusifolia (assembly GCA_002018475.1). Taxonomy (NCBI): domain Eukaryota; kingdom Viridiplantae; phylum Streptophyta; class Magnoliopsida; order Solanales; family Solanaceae; genus Nicotiana; species Nicotiana obtusifolia. The sequence goes on along the minus strand of MCJB01047780.1, from coordinate 92,721 downwards.
AGACCAAATATCACCAAATATGAAAAAGAAAAGGATTTAACTAGAACCACTATCAAATTCTTGTACTAGATGTGGTTCAAGAATCCAGGGATCTGAAGATGAGTAGGTGCAAAAGGCTAGCATAGTCATAGAATTGGAAGAGATTGCCAAAAAATGAGGAGTTAATTTGGAGGCAGAAATCAAGAGTTCAATGGTCAAAACAAGGGGATCAACATACTAAATATTTTTAGAGGATTGCAAATGCCCACAGAAGGTTCAACAACATTGTCAAGCTCATACATCATTAATGAGATACAAGTGGATGATATGGAAGTTATAAAGGGTTAGATCTTAGCCTTTTCTCAGCACTTATAACTGAATCTGAAGCATGGAGGCCAGAGTTCAATTCTCCAGATTGTCCTAGAATTAGTGAGGCAGAGGAGCAATGGTTACAGAGGGAGTTTGAAGAGCAAGAAATCATTGAGGGATTGAAAGCTTGTGCAGCAGTCAAAGCTCCGGGTCCAGATGGCTACACCATGGGTTTTTTTATTCAATGCTGGGATGTGGTAAAAGAAGATTTGATGAATTCTTTTCAAAACTTCCACTCACAGCAATTGTTTGAAAAGAGCTTTAATGCTATTTATGTAGCATTAATTCCAAAGAAGGCTGGGGCGATGGAGCTAAAAGATTATAGACCTATAAGTCTCATAAGTAGTGTGTATAAGATCATTTCAAAGGTGTTGACAGAGAGATTGAAGACAGTCATTCACAAACTGATTGACACTCAACAAATGGCTTTTATCAAAGGTAGGCGGATCATAGATGCAGCCCTAACAGCAAACGAATGTGTTGATTCCAGGGTTAAAAGTAAGATCTATGGGATCCTTGGCAAATTGAATATTGAGAAGGCATATGACCATATAAACTGGAACTATTTGCTGATAACTCTAAAAAATATGGGCTTTGGAAGCAAGTGGATCAAATGGATAGGTTTCTGCATCAGCACTGTTAAGCTTCCCATTCTAGTTAATGGTTCTCCAGAGGGTTTCTTTTCTTCAAAGAGAGGGCTAAGGCAAGGAGACCCTTTGTCTCCATTCATTTTTATAATTGCAATGGAAGGTCTGAATAGTATGACTAAGAAGGCAAACCAGGAGAGGTGGATAAGGGATTTCAAAGTAGTGAATAATGTCAGTAGCAATCTGGAGATTACTCATCTGCTTTATACTGATGATTCTTTGGTGTTCTATGATGCTAATGAAGAGCAAGTTAGACATCTGAGGTTGATCTTATCTGTCTTTGAAGCAGTCTCAGGGTTACATGTCAACTGGAGTAAGTCACAGGTATACACAGTTAATGAGATCACCAACATTCAAAGATTGGCAGGGGTGCTAGGCTGTCAAGTGGGAAATCTCCCAACAACATATTTGGGGATGCCCTTGGGAGCAAAAACAAAAAATTTCTGGAGTTATGGAATGAGGTGCTGGAGAGGTGTGAAAAGAAACTTGCTATATGGAAAGGAAATTATCTTTCTTTGAGAGGGAGAATTACTTTAGTCAATAGTGTGCTAGATGCTCTTCCAACTTACATGATGTCTCTTTTCCCACTTCCTGTTAAAGTTGAGAAAAGGGTGGATGCTTTAAGGAGGAAATTCACATGGCAAGGGAATAAGGAGAAAAAGGCCTACAATTTGGTAAAATGGAGCACTTTGCTTATAAGCAAGAGGGATGGAGGTTTGAGAATCAGAAATTTGAGACAACATAACAAGAGTTTACTTATGAAGTGGCTATGGAGATTTTCTCTAGAAGATCAAGCTTTATGGAGGAAGGTTATCTGTGAAAAATATGGGGCAGATGGAAGGTGGTGTACAGCAGGAGCTTCTGGATCCTACGGTGTAAGTGTATGGAAGTCAATCAGAAATTTATGGCCAGGATTTATCAGCAATGTCAGTATCAAAGTGGGAAATGGCAATAAAACTTTTTTCTGGAATGATGATTGGATTAGTAATGGACCTTTTAAAAAAGGCTTTTCCATATTTGTTCACTATTATGCAGCAACCCCAAGCTACTGTGGCTGAGGTATGGAGTATGCAGGGATGGAATGTTACGTTCAGAAGGTTCTAATGACTGGAAGGTTACGAGAGTGATTGAATTCTACAAATTGTTAGATGGTTTTAATGGCATCACAGAAGAAGAGGATAGACTTATATGGGACATGGCACTGGAAGCACATCTGGAAGGTGAAAATTCCTTTTAAAGTGGCTTGCTTTTGTTGGCTTGTCGTCAAAGAGGTTGTTCTAACTCACGACTGTTTAATGAGGAGAGGAATGCTTATGTGTTCCAAATGTTTCTTGCTTGGAAAACAGATTGAAACAAACAGTCACCTCTTTTTACATTGCAAAGCAACTAGTAGGCTGTGGTATCTTTTCATGAATATGAAAGGTGTGAAATGGGCAATACCTACGACAACTGCAGAAATGTTAGCTTGCTGGAATATCCCAGGTATTCTACTGAGGCAGAAGCATTGGTTGAGGTTGATCCCACCATGTATTTGGTGGACAATTTGGTTGGAGAGAAATTCAAGGTGCTTTGAAGATAGAGCTAACACTGAACAGAAGATCAAGACCAATTGCATATTTTTGTTTCACTTTTGGTGTAAAGAAGCTCTGGTAGAGGATGTAGAGTCTATAGTGGATATTCTTGGGTCTTTGTAACTATCACAAGTCTGGGTTTGCGTGTTGCTTTTTCTCGGGGGTCTTGTAACTATCTTTAAACTATAGCATAATCTTTATGCTAAAGGTTTTTCTACTTATTTTATAAAACTTGTTACCTTCTCAAAAAAAACTAGACCAAATATATCATAACTGCAAAAAATGCACCTCCAAATGCGACTTCGTATTCGTTAAATTAAACAACCAGAGTTTGTTAAAATAATTGACGACTACTAAAAATGCTCACTTTTTTGCAAACTTAAAGAACCAAAACTGCGCAGGAGTATAATTAAGGGACTATTTTATTCTACCCCACATATAAGGGACCATTTTTGTTATAATTCTCGTCCAAAAATACACAATTTAAGGCCTCCACTCTGCAAAGAAAGGCTGGAAATGGTGTTCCTTAACGTTGAGAAAATAGTTGTCTAACTGACAATATCTAAATAGAGATTACTTCACTTCGCAGCAAAAAGATAAATAAAAAGAACCAAAAGCATTCATTCAAGTTTAATCTAAACGTCAATTAGAGTTAATTCTATCAGCACTTCCAATTGAACAGACAGAAGAATGCAATTAGGAAGAAGAAAGTCGTGCCTGTCCAGAGCTAGCAGCAGTAGTAGAGTAAGACTGCACGAAATTTTTGGACAACACGTTATAATTCGGCCAAACAAAAAATCCACTATTGGGAGGTGGACAGCTGCCGTCGCCGAGTAAAGTATTCTCAGAGAGACGAGAAACTGCAGGACGAAACCGAGAGAGTAGGCGGTAACGAGACGCCGCAAGGGCCGTGAGAGCAGAGCTAGAGCTTCTACGTGTTGCCATAGGTTTCAAATTCGCGTCTTTGTCTGGCTGATGATTGTGCAAATGAGACTAACTGTAACCTTGGGGAAGGGGCAAAATCAAACTGAAAGTGGAAGAGCGTGGAACAATCTAGAGTTATTTTCCTTGTGAAAAAAAGCTGGGCTCAAAATAATCCCTTTTTTTTTTTTTTTTTCTGAGCACTATTCTTTAAAAAGTAGTACAATTTAAGTCCCAAATCTAACTAGCGTGAGTGATACATTTTAAGTCTGAAACCTAATCACCGTGAGTCCTTTGAAGGAACGAAAATTCCCTCCAAACTCAAACTCTTGTTGCTGCAATCTCCTTTGGGCTTCTCCTTGAAATGATCCGTAAGGCGTTATAGTGGCAGAGAATTGACTCCAATTTATGGTTAGCTTTTCTTTACTCTTGTCGGACCCCCTCCAACAAAAAAGTTTAGTACAAGAAACATGTTTATGAATAAGTAAAGAGAACCCTTAAGACACCTTTGCAACTTTGTTATTGTTTTTTTTTTTAAATAGCACGACTGGACGTTTTCGGATATGTACTATTGTTAATGTCTTATTGTATATTATTTTTGTTAATCGTATCATAATATACTTTTTGTGATTTCAAAATCGATAACCGAGACATCATTTGTCAATATCAAACTATTGTATAAAACATATGCTAGAAAAGCATTATGTTGGCGGCAAACATCAACTATATTGATTATATTAATATGAAAAAATCGAACCTTGATGAGTTCAAGAGATGGCAGAGATTTGTGGATATGCAAAGGATTCAATAACTTTTTGGCATATATGGAAAATCTGTTAATAAATGGAGGTTGGTATCTACAGATAATGAAGCCTATGCAGTTGGTAGAAATATCCCGAATGACAATGTGATTGAGATTTACTTTATACACTTGGACTTATATTTCAGTATAGACAATATGGATTCGTTATATAAATCAAATGCTGGAGTCTGGAGATAATGACAAACATCAATTTGTGCGGGAAAATTCATTCAGTGATGATGTTAGTGACTCAAAGCTGATTTGTCTGGTGATCTACTTGTTGATAAACATGAAAATATTGCACAAAGCATTATGGATGAAAGAGAGATTCTTTGTGTTGAATGGAAGAGAAAGATGGCAGCTCCAGAAGGGGAATCTAATTGTGTTGATTCCACAGACAGAAAAAGGTTGCATAGAGATTCTGAGATTGAGAAATCCAGTTTCCCTCAATTCAATCAACATACAGATGGAGATAATCCGATTTTAGCTCTGGAATATACTTTTTCAAGTAAGCAAGATTCAATAACTACTCATGAGATTCAGTGTAACAACTTGCACGGTTGTTTTGCGTATTGTAGTCTTGTTCTCCCATTTATTATTTATTTTATGTTCGTTTGCGGTTATATGACTTGCGGGGTGGTTGGTTTGGTTCCGGGGATGTTTCGGAATGAATTGGGACATTAAGTCCCTAGGTTGGAAATGTAAGTTGAAAGAGTTGACCGGATATTGTCTTATGTATAAATGACTTCGGAATAGAGTTTTGATGGTTTTGATAGCTCTGTATGGTAATTTTGGACTTAGGAGTATGCCTGAATATTGATTTGGAGGTCTGTAGGTCGTTTTGGCCAAGCATTGGCTTTATTGTTACTGGGCTCGGATCTTGGTTCCGGAAGTTGGAACAGGTCCATTGTATCATTTATGACTTGTATGCAAAATTTGAGGTTAATCGGAGTTGATTTGGAATGTTTCGGCATTTGTGTTAGAAGTTGAAAATTCAATAGTTCATTAGGCTTGAATTGGGCACGATTTTGTGTTTTGATGTTGTTTGATATGATTTGAGGGTTCGACTAAGTTCGTATGATGTTGATTTGTTGGTATGTTTGGATGGGGTTCCGGATGCCTCGGGTGAGATTCCGACTGATTTCAGATTGAGTTTGGCCTTGTAGAGTTGCTGAATTTGCTTGTGTCTGGTTTCCTTATACACGTTCGCGAGAGAAGTCTCGCGTTCACAGTGTGTATCTAGGTGATTGGTGAAATTTGTTCTTCGTGTTCGCGAAGAAGTCCACGCGTTCATGTAGAAGGTTGAGGCCGGTCGGGCACTAGGCATTTAAGCCTTCGCGTTCGGGGGAGATGAGTCGCGTTCGCGTAGGCATTGATTCAATGGTCATCGCGTTCGTAAGGGAGGTCTCACCTTCGCATATGAGGAATTTTGGCAACTGAGAATTTTGTGCTTCGCGAACGGGAGGTACTTTCCGCATTCGCGTAGAAGGACAACTGGGCAGCAATATATTATTTCCAAATCGAGGATTTTGTCCCATATTTTATCTTTTGAGATACAGACCTCGATTTTGGATGATTTTTTAAGAGATTTTCAAGGAGTTGATTGGGGTAAGTTATTCTAACTCAGGATTTGATTATTATACATGAATCCATCATTATTTTTACCATTTAATTAGTGTTTTAGGTTGGAAAAATTAGAAACATAAGCTATATTTTGAGGATTTGAAAGGCAATTTAAGGTCGAAATTGAATGATTTAGGTATGGTTGGACTCGTTATTGAATAGATGTTCTAATTTCTGTAAATTTTGTCGGATTCCGAGACATGGGTTCGGGGTTGACTTTTTGACTTTAGTTAAAGAACTTTGCTTTATCGTATGAAATCGATTCTTATAGCTTGTATTGATTGTATTAAGTTGTTTGTGGCTAGATTGGAGTCGTTCGGAGGACGATTTGGAGGCAAGGGCTTGTTGGAGTTGTGATTTACGCGGTTTGAGGTAAGTAACACTTCTAAACTTTGGTAATGAGGGTATGAATCCCCGGATTTCGTGTTATATGGTTGGTGTTGAGGTGACGCACATGCTAGGTGACGGGCGTGTGGGCGTGCACCATGGTAATTATAACCCGGTTGATTCTGTGGTACTGTTTAGTTATCAAATCTTATTGCTATTCATGTAATCCCTACGTGTTAGAGTAATTGAGCAACGATCCATGTTAAAAATCATGTTTAGGCTATATGCTTATTCTGTTGGGACCCACTGAGAACATTTCTGCTATTGAGTTATTTACTAAAATTGTAATTATGTACTTAGTCACATTCATCATTTGCATATCATATCTCAATCACTGTTATCATTTATTATTACATCATATTATCCTTGAATGGGCTGATTGGCAGGAGATTTGTGATCCCCAGAGACTGGAGAGATTGATGAATGAGTTGGGACCTGAGGACCGGCTTGTGAGTGATATTTATGGGATCGGGTTGCGGCCACAGCAGGCTTTATTGACACATTTATGGATCGAGATGCACGCTGCAGCATGCCATATTGGCTTATATTAGCGTTTAGGCAGGATCTACCCCTCCGGAGTCTGACATACCAGTAGTGAGCGCAGGTACTATTGAGTGCTGAGAATTGAGAGTGCTGAGCGATTGAGTGTGCTGAATGATTGAGCGTGCTGAGTGAGATTGAGTATTCTGAGAGTATGAGTACATGAGTTTATTACTGTGTTGCATTACATGTAATATGCATATTTGGCATGTACACTAGAGACGTAACATTCCTCATGCAAGGCTATACTTGGCATATTTTATCAGTATTGAGCTTAAATTGTTGAACTTGCGAGCATGTCTACATTTTTGTACTATGTACGAATGGATTATGGGACTGAGTTATTACTGCCTTTTCCCCGTTATATCCGTATTGTTATTATCTAGATTTGGACTATGCCTTTTGGAGCTCGTCACTACTTTCAGCCCAGGGTTAGTCATGTTACTTATTGAGTACATTGGGTCGGTTGTACTCATGCTACAATATGTACTTTGTGTGCAGATCTAGGTACATCTGAACCCGGTGGTTGCTAGGCTCGGAGCGGTATTAGCTAGGAGACTATTGAGGTAGCTGCTTTGACGCCTGCAAACCTCGACTCTCCTTCTTTTCAGTTTTATTCTGTAATGTTCTATCTTTTAGACAGTTGTATTAAAGATTTAGACTGTATTGACACTTAGTAGCTCATGAACTCGGTGACACCCGGATTTTGGGATTTTGTAGTCGAGTCGTGGTTGTTCTTATCAATTATTTATAAGATTTTTCATTGTTAAACTTATTACATCATGCTTTTAATTTAAAATACGTAGTTATTTTGTGATTGTCGGCTTGCCTAGTAACGTGATAGACGACATCACGACATGTTGAGATTTGGACCGTGACAAGTTGGAATCAGAGCCTAGGTTACTTAGGTCTCACGAGTCATGAGAAGATTTAGTAGAGTCTTGTTGATCGGTACTGAGACGTCTGTACTTATCTTCGAGAGGCTACCGACCCTATTAGGAAACTTCACTTTCTTATATTCTTGTCGTGCGAATTTGTTAATCCCGGAAAACTAAACTTTTATTATTCTATTCTCTCAGAGATGGAGAGGACATGATAAGTGGGGATTTTGACTACTTATTAGCGCTTTTTAGCTTTCGTTTTAGTCCAAAAGCGTTTAATTGTGTTCCCCAAAACTAATGAAATGCGCTTAATTGCAGGAATATTGGAAGATGAACTCTCTCCAGATGAAATCCAACTCAAAAAGGAGTAATCTGAACTCAAGGATATAAAAGGCACGAAAGCTCAAAAGTGCGGACTGCAGAATATCATCTGCCGGGCGCAGATGATGAAGGAAAAGCCAGCAGAGTTTGGTGCAAAGTACGGTCCGCACATGAATTGTGTGGCCGCAAAAGCTGGGCCAAGAGCAAAGTTCAAAGAGTATGCATTCCAAGTCCATCAAAAGTGCAGAGGCACAAGAATTGTGCAGCTGCAGAAGAAGTGCTATGCGGCCGCATATGTTAAAAGCGCGGACTGCAGAAGATCAAGTGCAGCCGCACATGTAAAAGTGCGGACCGCAGAAAGAGTGTCATGCGGCCACAGATTAGAATTATGCAGCTGCAAACTTCCAGTCCTGACAAATTAAAGAAAAAGTGCGGACTGCACATGGAATTGTGCGGCCACATAACCTCCCAAAGGGCATTTTTGTCCAAATTTCCAGCCATGTCAATAGATGAGTTTCACAATTTTAGGTTAACCTTTGACATCAGCAGCTACAGTAGCCGTTTCTCTTTACTTCTTTTAGTAGTTTTTTATATCTTGGGATATTTTAACATAGATTTTATCATTTTAATTTTGCAATATGAGTTTAATTAGCATTTCTTCTTCTATTTCTTCAATCTCAAGCATAAGTAGCTAGATTTTTCACTAGGGTTGTGACCCAACCCTAGTGCATAAAACCTTATGGGTATTTAATTTGATGTTTGTTTATGTGTGATGACCCGGCCAGTCGTCTCATGGGTTGCTGCTCCGTCTTCCCCATTTTCTGTCTCATTATGTTTTGTCATCTGTGTTTAATGTAACCAAGGGTCCCCATGGTTAGGTTAGTTTCGGGAGATGATTTATGACTTAGGAGTGGGATCGGAATTAGCTTTGGAGGTCCGGTGTAGAATTAGAGTTGAATTGGCGAAGTTAGCATTTTGACAATTTTCGGGTATTAGGCGAGATTTTGATCTGAGGGTCGGAATGGGATTCCGAAAGCTGTTGTAGCTTTGATATGTGATTTAGGACTTGCGTGCAAAATTTCGGGTCATTCGGACAAGGTTTGGTTGGGTTTAGATCAACAGAGCGATTTAGGGGATTTTGAAATCCTTAGGCTTGAATCCGACTCGAATTGGGCGTTGAGAGGTTGTTTGAGTGTTCCGAAGGTTGGAACAAGTTTGAATGATGTTATGGAGTATGTTGGCGTGTTTGGTTGAGATTCCAGAGGCTTCAGGTGAGTTTTTGGGGGTTAAACAGACTAATTCATTATTGGAAAAAGAAAGTTGCAGAAAACCAAGTGTCGAGAATGCGGTCGCATTTCTCAAATGCGGACCGCATATCTCTCCAAGAGATCGCAAACCCAAGCAGGTTCCTGGGCAAAGTTCATGTCAAAAATGCGGTAGGAAATGCGGACCGCATATCTAACATGCGGACCGCATATCCGACATCAAGACCGCAATTGAGACAGAAAAATGAACAAATGTAATGCCAAAAGTACGGTCAGAAATGCGGACCGCATTTCAGCATGCTGAGACCACATACCGGGATAGAATTTTTGGACAAAAATCTACGTCAAGAATACGGTCGAAATGCGGACTGCAAACCTGAAATGCGGACCGCAAACCATGCTTCATGTTGAAACTGCGGTGAAGGCGAGGGCCACTTTTGCGGTGGCCACGTCAAATATGCGAATCGCATATCTGTTCTGCGACAGATATGCGATCGCATATAAGGCCGGACAGGGGTGTTTTTGTCCCGATTTTGACCCCTTTATAAATAGGAATTAGTGCTCATTTGCCATGCAAAGCCATTTTCCGTTACCCACAATGAGAAACACCTCCAAACACCATAGAATCACAGCAAATCAACCTTAAAATCATATCCAAAGGGCATTTTCTTGGAAAAATTCTCAAGAGGAGGAGTTTGGACCATCTTGAACATTGTTGGAGCTATAGAGCTCGGGTTTTGCTAATTATGGGATTTCTTAGTATTTATTGATTGTTTTCGCGTGGGCTTTGTTCCCTCAACATATTGTGACGTAATTATTCTGAATTTGGATAGATTCGACGCACGTGGAGGCCAATTCGAAGGGCAAAGGCGTCGTGGGCTAGGAATTTAGCCGGTTCGAGGTGAGTAGTGATTGTAAATGATGTCCTGAGGGTTCGAAACCCCGGATTTGCACATCGTAGTGCTATATTGAAGTGAGGCACACGCTCGATGATGAGCGTGGGGTCGTTTACTACTGGGACTGTGACTTGGTCCGTCCCGATTGATGACTTTTACTTCATATTTAATTGAAACCTATTTGATATCATCATGTTTTGGGCTGATTGCCATATTTGGGCTTCGTGCCAATTGTTTGAACCCTCCGGGGATTTTTATCACTATTTCCTCACTATTTATACTTATTACTTGAACTCAGTCATGTTGTTTCCACTGTTGTAAAACTCAGCCACTTTTTACTCAGTTTTGAGATTTACACAATATTTGAAATGATGTTTGGGCTGAGAACTACTCTTTTACTATACCCGAGGGGCTTGCGATAATTTTCTGACTGTGTGCGGCCGAGGGCCTGAGATACTGTACATACGCCACGAGGTGGCTTGATATAGCGCTTGGGCCGTAAGGGGCCCCTCCCGGAGTCTGTACACCCCCAGTGAGCGCAGGGTACCCAGAGATAATACAGTTGGTAACAATGACAATTGTAGTTTACGGTTGGTAACAATGACAACCGGTAACCAGAGATACTACAGTTGGTAACAATGACAACTATAGGTTACAGTTGGTAGCAATGACAACTGGTAACCAGAGATATTACAGTTGGTAACAATGACAACTGTAGGTTCCAGTTGGTAACAATGACAACTGGTATCCAGAGCTGTGAGATTGATACTGAGCCCAGGAATATTACAGTTGGTAACAATGACAACTGTTGGTTACAGTTGGTAACAATGGCAACTGGTAACCAGAGCTGGGAAGATTTTTAAATGATTTCTTACTGATTTACTATTTTCAAATAATGATTTACTGCTTCATTATGCATTGTCGTGTGCTTCACGTGTTTCCTTACTTTCAGTCATTATTTATATGTGTTACTCACTGAGTTGGAAGTACTCACATTAATCCCTGCACCATGTGTGCAGATTCAGGCGTTATTGATTCCGTTCCGAGGCATTGACTACGATTGTCAGAGCGGTGACTTAGAGACTACGAGGTAGCTGTTGGCGTCCGCACCCCGTATCTCTTTGTATTGTTATTTCCACTTTCTTCAAACAATTGTGCCAGAGATATTGTAATAGTAATCTTGTTATTAGGATTTCATTAGTTGCTCATGACTTTGTGACACCCCAGTTTCGGGCTCTTGTTGGGATAGTTCATTATGTTTTTCCGCAAATGACTGCTATTAAACTGTGTTGTGTTGTTTTTTTGTTAAATTTATTGCTTAAAATAAGTTAGGGTTCGAATTGGCTGGCCTTGTCTTCATGAGAGGCGCCATCACGATCGGGTTTGGGATTCGGGTCGTGACAAGCTTGGTATCAGAGCCTAGGTTACGTAGGTCTCACGAGTCATGAGCGGGTTTAGTTGAGTCTCGCGGATCGGTACGGAGACGTCTGTACTTATCTTCGAGAGGCTGCGGAACCTTTTTAGGAAAATTCCATATTCTTGAAATTCTTGTCGTGCGAACTTGTTGATCCGAGTACTAAAACTTCTGCTATCCTGTTCTCTCACAGATGGTGAGGCCGCGAACTACCGGACGAGGTGGACGACCACCAGTACCACCCACTGAGGCCACCAGAGGCCGTGGACGCGGTCGTGGTCGTGGTAGAGGCAGAGCGGCGAGGGCAGCATCTGTTGATCCACCAGCTGCCCCAGCTCAGGAACAGGCTCCAACAGCACCAGTTCAGGCACTAGCTGTGCCTATCTCTATTCCAGGTCTTTAGGAGACCTTGGCTCAGATATTATCTGTGTACACTGGACTGGCTCAGGCGGTTTCAGCCGCCACAGCCGCAACTACTTCACAGGCCAGGGGAGGCAATCAGACTCCAGTTGCCCGTACGCCTGAGCAGGTAGTGCAAGGACTTCAGATGCCGGGGGCACCTCCAGCCCAGCCAGCCGCACAAGCTCAGGAATTCATAGTACCAGTTATGCCAGATGATGAGCAGCGTCGCCTTGAGAGGTTTGGCAGACTCCAGCCCCTGTCATTCAGTGGTGCTGAGGGCGAGGATGCCCAGGGTTTTCTTGACAAGTGTCAGCGAATGCTCCGGACAGCCGAGATTCTTGAGTCTAGTGGTGTGGCATTCACCACCTTTCAGTTTACGGGAGCTGCCTTTAATTGGTGGGAGGCGTATGAGAGGCGTAGGCCGGTTGATGCAGCGCCCCTTACTTGGCAGCAGTTCTCCGCTCTTTTCTTGGAGAAGTGTGTGCCGCAGTCCCGCAGAGAGGAGATGCGCAGATAGTTTGAGTGGCTGCGACAGGGGGATATGACGGTGTCACAATATGAGTCAAGATTTTCTGAGTTGGCTCGACATGCTGTCTGGATGGTACCGACTGATCGTGAAAGGATCAGGAGGTTTGTGGATGGTCTTAACTATCATCTCCGTATCCTTATGACCAGGGAGAGGGTATTGGGTGCTACCTTCGAGGAGGTGGTTGATATAGCTCGCGAGATTGAGACGGTTCGCCGTCAGGAGCGAGAGGAGAGGGAGGCTAAGAGGCCTCGAGGACCGGGTAGTTATAGTGGTACTCCTTCGAGAGGCCAGTTTCAGCAGGGTAGAGGCTGTTACTTCAGGCCTGCTCAGCCAGCCCGTCCAGAATACCGTGGGGCATCTGCAGGTCGTGGTCATCATGCTTTGCAGCAGGGCCAGTCATCACTCAGTGCCCTTCCAACTCATGCTCCATCGGCCCAGGGTACTCCTAGGCCAAGTGCATCTGCTAGAGCACCAGGGAGTTGTTATGATTGTGGCGAGATGGGCCTCATGTGGAGGCAATGTCCTCATCGTGGTGCTAGACCGTTCCAACAGAGGGGTCAGCCCTCGACTTCTACTCCAGTCACCTTACCGCCCGCCCAGCCAGCTAGGGGTGGAGGTCAGGCAGCCAGAGGTCGCCCCAGAGGGGGAGGTCGAGCAGGCGGTGGCCAGGCTCGATTTTATGCCATCCCAGGCAGGACAAATGCCAGTGCTTCAGACGCTGTTATTACAGGTATTGTTTCAGTCTGCCACAAAGATGCCTCTGTATTATTTGATCCCGGATCCACCTATTCGTATGTGTCCTCATATTTTGCTCAATATTTGGGTATGCCCTGGGAGTTTCTTACTTTACCTGTTTATGTGTCTACCCCGGTGGGCGATACTGTTGTTGTGGACCGTTTGTACCGGTCGTGTATAGTGACTATTGGGGGTCTGGAGACCCGAGTGGACCTATTGCTACTAAACATGGTAGATTTTGATGTCATTTTGGGCATGGATTTGCTATCTCCATGTCGTGCTATTTTAGACTGTCATGCTAAGACAGTTACTTTGGCTATGCCGGGTGTGCCGCGGATAGAGTGGTGTGGCGTGACTGATTATATTCCTAGTAGGGTGATATCATACTTGAAAGCCCAGTGTATGGTTGGGAAGGGTTGCCTTGCATACCTAGCATTTGTGAGGGATGTTGGAGCTGAGACTCCAAGCATCGATTCTGTTCCAGTTGTGAGGGATTTTCCCGATGTATTTCGCGCAGACCTGCCGGGCATGCCACCGGACGGGGATATTGATTTTGGCATTGACCTGGTACCGGGCACTTAGCCCATTTCTATTCCGCGGTATCGTATGGCACCAGCAGAGTTGAAAGAATTAAAGGAGCAACTTCAGGAACTCCTAGATAAGGGGTTCATTCGGCCTAGCGTGTCATCTTGGAGTGCACCGGTTCTATTTGTGAAAAAGAAGGATGGCACAATGAGAATGTACATCGATTATAGGCAATTAAACAAGGTAACAATCAAGAACAAGTATCCTTTGCCTCGCAGCGATGATTTATTTGACCAGCTTCAAGGAGCACGAGTGTTCTCTAAGATTGATCTCCGTTCAGGATATCACCAGTTAAAGATCAGGGATGCAGATATTCTTAAGACTGCTTTTCGGACTAGATATGGCCACTATGAGTTTCTTGTTATGTCTTTCGGGCTAACCAATGCCCCAGCAGTGTTCATGCAGTTAATGAACAATGTATTTCGGCCTTATCTGGATTCGTTCGTGGTGGTATTCATTGATGATATTCTGGTGTACTCGCGTAATCAGGAAGAGCACGAAGAACATTTGCGAGTTGTATTACAGAGATTGAGGGAGGAGAAGCTTTATGCAAAATTCTCCAAGTGCGAGTTTTGGCTCAATTCAGTGGCTTTCTTGGGACACGTGGTGTCCAGCGAGGGTATACAGGTTGATCTAAAGAAGATAGAGGC
>MCJB01047780.1:0-69649 GCA_002018475.1 Nicotiana obtusifolia | reverse complement strand
GGGGGGGAGGGGGGTCCATACAACCAACCAATGTGTAGTGAATCAACTTGCTGGTGGGAACTTCATGACTACGCCTTATGCGGAGGCATGTGATATTTTGGATGAGATGGTGGATACTTCATTTGTATGACAATCCCAGGCTAATGTTCCACAGGGTGATCCAAATGTGATTCACCTTCACAAAGAATTGCATGATCATGGGCAAGCAATAGCCGAATTGACCACCACCATGAACCAATTAGTAAAGGCTCAACTTCAACAAGTGTAAACCCGAGGCAAGTCAATGCAATGGAGGGAGTACGTATGATGGTGAACAAACGGAAGACAAAGGGTCTGTAAATCCAACAAAGAGTGGACAATTTTGTGCAAGATTTTAGTGGATTTGATCAAGATGAATCTTACAATGACCAAGATGAATAGGTCGAATATGTGAATTACTTTCAAGGCCAAAAAAACAACTACCAAGGCCCTAGCCAACAACAATGGAGACCTCAAAATAATCAAGGCAATTGAATTCTCACAATCAAGGTAATTAGAGTGGTGGAAAAAATCAACGAAATTGGAATAACAACAACAATCAAGGCAATTAGAGTGGAGGCAATAATCAAGAAAATTGGCATAACAACAATAACCAAGGCAATTGGGGAGGCAAAGATCAAGATGGGTGGAATAACAATCAAGGAAATCGAGGGTCGGGTTCTCAAAGGCCCCCGATGTATCAACAATCGAGCAACCCACCTCCTTATTCTTCCCATGGTCCTAGTTCTTCCAACAATGAAATGGGCCGTATTGAGAACATTTTTAAGCAAATGATGGAGAAGAATGCCGATTCCAATGCCCAACTTGCTTCACACAACACATCGATCCGCAACTTAGAAGTGCAAATGGGGAAAATCTCTCAAGCTTTAAATTTTCGTCCTAAGGGGGCACTACCAAGTGACATGATAGTGAACCCAAAGGGTGGGAACAATACGGGGCATGCCATTGCCGATACTACAAGAAGTGGAAGAGGTGGGAATGCACCCACCTCAAGTCAAAGGCAACTTGTGGATGATGAGCAAGTGGTAGAAGAAGAAGAGATTCCGAACAATGTGGTGCAAGCAAATGATGAAGTGCGTCTTGATATTGATGACACGGTAAAAGAAACTCAAGAGGAAGTTAACCCGTCTAGGGATCATGTTATTGACATACCGGAACCGGTAGTGCAAAAGGCTAAGGTACCATTGTCTAAGCTACCTCCTCCATATCCTCAAAGGCTCGCCAAATAAAATGGCGAGAATCAATTCAAAAGTTTCATTGACATGATGAAGAGTCTCTCGATAAATGTGCTATTAGTTTAAGCCTTAGAGCAAATGCTCGGTTATGCAAAGTTTATGAAGGATTTGGTGACAAAGAAGAGATCGATGAATTTTGAAACTATCAAAGTCACGCATCAAGTGAGTGCAATTATGCATTCGATGGCTCCTATATTGGAAGATCCCCGTGCTTTCACAATCCCCTGTACCATTGGAAGTGCCGAGTTTTCCAAAACTCTTTGTAATCTTGGGGCGTGTATCAATTTGATGCCCTATTTGGTTTTCAAGACCTTGAGAATTGGGAAACCAAGACCCATATCTATGATATTACAAATGGCCGATCGTTACTGAAGAGACCGTTGAGAGTGGTCAAAGATGTATTGGTTCGTGTTGATAAGTATATTCTCCCGGCAAATTTTGTTATTCTTGATTGTGAAGTGGACTATGAGATGTCGATTATTCTTGGAAGACCTTTCCTTTCTACAAGGAAGGCTCTTGTTGATGTGGAAGCCAGAGAACTCACTTTCCGGGTGGGTGATGAAAAGGTAGTGTTCCACGTGTGCAAATCTATGCAGCAACCAAATAGCAATGAAGTGTGTTCTTCCATGGACTTGGTGACCGATGTGATTATTGATTATACGAGTGCCATGATTAATGTGGGTGATATGTTGGAGGCCTTTTTGCTCAACTTTGATGATGGCGAGATGGATGGCTTCATGGAGTGTGTTAATTCTTTGCAAGGAATGGGGTCGTACAACTATGCACCCGGAAACTTTTCTTGGATCTTGAGAATAGGAAAACTCCTCCTACAAAGTCTTCAATTGAAGAGCCTCCTAGCTTGGAGTTGAGCCTATTGCCTCCACATCTTAGGTATGAGTTTCTTGGCCCTTGTTCCACTTTACCGGTTATTTTTTCCTCTTGTTTGACTAACGTGCAGGTTGACTCTACATTGGTGGTGCTCCAAAAGAGGAAGAAAGCTATTGGGTGGACTTTGGTGGATATTTAGGGAATAAGCCCCGCATTTTGCATGCACAAGATTAACTTGGAGGAATATGGCAAACCATCCATTGAACATCAAAGGAGACTCAATGAACCTATGCAAGATGTTGTCAAAAAGGAGATCATCAAAAGTGGTTAGATGTAGGGGTTGTCTACTCCATTTCTGACAGTTCGTGGACTTTCTGGTACAATGTGTCCAAAAGAAGGGGGCATAATAGTGGTCACCAATGACAAGAACGAGTTGATTCCCACAAGAACGGTGACTGGATGGAGAGTGTGTATGGACAATCGCAAACTACATAAAGTCACGAGGAAAGACCATTTTCCACTCCCCTTCCTTGACTAAATGCTTGATAGGTTGGCCGGCCGTGCTTTCTATTGCTTTCTAGATGGATATTCAGGCTACAACCAAATCCTTATTTCCCCGGAAGATCAAGAGAAAACAACTTTCACATGTCCCTATGGCACTTTCGCTTTCAAGCGGATGCCATTTGGCTTATGCAATGCACCGACGACTTTTCAATGGTGTATGAGGGCGATCTTTATGGATATGGTAGAGGACTACTTTGAAGTCTTCATGATGAGTTCTCGGTGGTCGAGGATTCCTTTGATGATTGCTTGGCAAATTTGGATAAAGTATTGGCAAGGTGTGAAGAAACGAACTTGGTGTTAAATTGGGAGAAATGTCATTTCATGGTCGAGGAAGGCATTGTCCTTGGCCACAAGATTTCAAAGAATGGCATAGAGGTCGATAAGGCAAAGATAGAGGTGATCTCTAAACTTCCACCTCCAACTTTGGTGAAAGGCGAGCGAAGTTTCTTGGGTCACGCGGGGTTCTACCGGTGCTTCATAAAGAATTTCTTTAAAGTGGTGAAACCATTGTGCAAGCTCTTTGAGAAAGATGCTAAGTTTCATTTCAATGATGATTGCATGAGAGCCTTTGAATTGCTAAAGTTCAAGTTGACGACAACTCCCATAATCACCGCTCCTAATTGGAGTATTCCTTTTGAGCTCATGTGCGATGCTAGTGATGTAGCAGTTGGAGCAGTTTTGCGGAAACACACCAACAAGGTTTTTCATCCGGTCTACTATGCTAGTAAACCATGAATGATGCCCAAGTCAATTACACCGTTACAAAGAAAGTGCTCCCTGCCATTATGTTTGCAATTGAGAAGTTTTGCCCATACTTGATGGGTGCAAAGGTTATTGTTCATACGGATCATGCGGCACTAAAGCATCTTATGAGCAAGAAAGATCTAAAAGCTCGGTTGATGAGATAGGTGCTATTGTTGCAAGAGATTGAAATTGTCATCCAAGATCGAAAACGGAGTGAAAATCAAGTGGCGGACCACTTGTCTCGTTTGGAGGAGGAGGGGAGGCTGCATGATGGCCTTGAAATCAATGACTCCTACCCTGATGAGCAACTCTTGGCTATTTCAATGAAGGACGTGCCATGGTTCGCGGATCTAGCAAACTTCTTTGTGTGTGGCATCATCCCGGATGAGTTCTCTTCAAATTAAAGGAAGAAGCTCAAATGGGATTGTCAAGAATATTATTGGGGCGAGCCATAGCTTTTTCGGATTTGTATGGATGGGTAACTAGAAGATGTGTACCGAAGGAAGAGCAAAATGTTATTCTTGAGGCTTGCCATTCTTCGCCGTATGGTGGTCACCATGGCGGAGCAAGAACGGCGGCCAAAGTGCTAAGTTGTGGTTTCTTTTGGCCCATTCTTTACAGAGATGCAAGTGATATGGTGAAAAGATGTGATGAATGCCAATGGGCCTGTGGAATCTCGAAGAAGAAGGAAATGCCTCTCACTACAATTTTCGAAATTGATATCTTTGATGTGTGGAGAATTGACTTCATGGGTCCTTTTGTGAGTTCTTTTGTAAACACCTACATCTTGGTCGCGGTTGATTATGTATCTAAATGGGTTGAGGCCATTTCTCTACCCAACAATGAACCGAGAAGTGTGGTGACGTTTTTGAAGAAGAATATTTTCACAAGATTTGGTACTCCGCGGGCTATTATAAGCGATGGTGGGTAGTATTTTTGCAATAAGGCTTTTGACACTTTTCTTGGCAAGTATGGTGTCACTCATAAAGTTACGACTCCCTATCATCCACAAGATAGAGGTCAAGTGGAAGTCTCCAACTGGGAGATAAAGAGCATCTTGTCCAAAACAGTGAATGCTAGCCGGATGGATTGGTCAAAGAAGCTTGATGATGCACTATGGGCTTATCGGACTGCTTTCAAAACTCCTATCGGGATGTCTCTAGAGTGCGGACTGCAGAAGAAATTATGCGGCCACACTCATCCCTTTGTTCCTCAAGTCAGACCTTCCTGTATAAATAGTAACCTTAGGGCTGCTGTACATGTTTTTTTCCCTCTATGAGCACTTAAAGATTTGAAATATTGAAAGCATATGCTAAATCATCCGTCACACACAATCAACATCTGTGATCACTCATTTGCACTACTTCATATCTGGGATGCTTCAATTACTCATAGATTTTTTTAATTTTTAGTTTAATTTACAATTTGTTAGGCAATTTTAGGCCATTTGTCAGTAGTTTTCAATTTTACAACCATGTGGGGTTTAAACTGTAGTGGGTCAACTGATAATCACTCTATGAGGAATGGGTGAATTGATTTGCATGCTTAATATTTAATACCAAGTCAAATTTGTGAAAAAATTGTTAACCCTAGAAAGTTTGCTCGTAAATATTTTGAAATCTACGACCGCACAATTCTACAGAAGTTGAGCTTAGGGCACATTGGTCCAGCATGATTCTGCGGCCTCTCTTGAAATTGTGCGGACCGCAAAAATCCCATTGCGACCGCAGAAAAGTGAGTGCGACCGCAAAACAGCCCAATCTCTATCTCCAGAGAGTTGGAATTTTGGTGAATTAGAGGTGTGGCAGAATTAGCAAATGTGCGGACCGCACTCCAGTTCTGTGGTCGCACTAACAATTGTGCGGACCGTAGATCTAGTGCTGCAGCCGCAAGATCAAATTGTGCGGTCCGCAAAACTCCAGATTGCGGCGCCAGTTATAATTGTGCGGACCACACTTCCTTACCATGCAAGCATGTTTTACAATGTGATTTTCACTGTCTCTCTGGTGTGTTCTTATATACGCTTGAATTACCACTGATATCGGCTGTTGCTTGTTACAGAAAATGGTTAAATCTCGAGGCCGAGGAGATACTTCAAAGGGGAGGGGTGAACCTTCCTAAGACCTAGAAAAAGTACTTTACCCCTCGCCCTCCAAAAGATAATCGCAAAGAAGGCTACAGTCGGCCGAAGAAGAGATGCAGACCCTCCGAATCCAGTTCTTGGGCCCCATCTAGTGAAGCATCGGAAGGCACTTAGTTCAAGAGCAGCCGGCTGTCCAATCAAAGCCATCGGGGAGGTATTAACTCCGGGACGAGCCTTCCTTCTCACATAGCACCTCTGAGGGGTTGGAGAGTGCCAGTCAGGCTTCAGAAGCCTCCTCTACACCTGTCCCTGAGGCACCTATAGTTGATGATATTCCGGATGACGGATGGGGGGGAGATACCACAGATGCCGGTCTTGAAAGGTCGAAGAAGAAAGAGGTCTGGGAGGACAGGTTTGTCAGTCTAGCTGCTTTCACGAGCTTCTGTGGGTGGTGGCTGATGAGATCGCTCACTCTTGAGCGACAGTTCCAACTAAAAGACCTTGACAAGCATAATCCAGTAGTCTTGAGACAGTTTTGAGAGTAGAAGGGGAGGATGTGGTTCACCCTGAGCGTAGTGCACGCAAAGGTGTATCTGGTCCGGGAGTTCTATGCCAATGTGGCGCACATAGAAAAAGGGACCAAAGTGACAAAAGTGAGGAATCTGAAGGTGCAGTTTGACCAGCTCACACTAAACTCCTACTTGGGGTTTGAGGATGTCGAGCTTGCACAATACTTGGAGAAGCTGGCGATGGGTGGTGCAACTCGCTCATAGCTAGCTGAGATTCTTGCAGCCCCGGGGCCACCACCACCATGGATCATAGCAGGGGTTCCTATTCAGCGGAACACCCTAAACTTCGAGGTGAATGGATGGCAGACCTTCATATGCAGCAGACTAGACTCGTGCAAGAATGAAACAAACCTACATATTCCGCGGGCAGTTCTAGTCGCCTCCATCATGACTAGGAACCTGATCAATGTGGGTGCCGTGATGTCGGTCAACATGGCTATGGTCGCCATGCAAGCTGATACCTCCTACCCGTATCCCAATACCATCACTGTACCTTCTGGTTGCACGGGTGGAGGCGAGAGCTTTTGATACAAAAGGTTCGAGCTAAGAAGCCCTTCTCATGGTATTCTATGATGGATGCACACAACCCGATGAGAAAAGGTCAGCCGACTACCACCATCGGTGGTAGCTGCAGAGACAACCTATATGCCATCCACTTAAGCAGAGCCTTCAGCCAGTGCAGCTGCCATGCCTCCACCTTCAGCTTTAGTGCCTTCCATCTCAGCTTTGAAGCCGGTTCCTATGCCCAATCTCCAATTACTGTGCTGCGAGTCTCCTAGACACTGACGAGCCTCAACAACTGGATGTAGTTGTCTGACATATCCAGTTATATTGTAGCACAGTCATCAAGTCCGGAACCCCAGATTCCCCCCACAGTTGAAGAAACCTTGAAGAAGCTTCTAGAAAATCAGAAGACAATAATGGCCATTCTAGTGTAACATGGGTCAATGATAGAAGAGATGGGAAAGGAAGTGAAGAAGGTGCAGAAGTCCCAGGCCTCTAAGAAGTCAGTGGACAAGCTCCGGCGATAGGTTACCATGATTGCAGCAGCCGGAGACATTCCATTTGATATGATGATAGACCCCCACTACCCAGGCACAGATCCTACAGCACCTACAGCACCTACTGCACCTACAGCACCAGCTGACCAGTCTGAGGAGCCAGACATTGCTGCTGACACTGCCGAGGCAGTATGTCAGATGTTCACCAACCCAGCCACTCCTGGACTTGAGGATGATGAGATCCAACTGGATGAGGCTGAGATCGGTGTCACTGCTGAGGACACAGAGATGGCCACAGAGCCATAGGGAGTTCTCTTCACTCTCACCCTTCTTTTGTTCTTATTTTGTTAAGCATTGGGGACAATGCTTATTTTTATTCGGGGGGTGGAGTTTCTTTGGCATATTTTGATGATTTTGAATTTTGATGAATTTGAGACATTTGGCCTGTAATAGACTTAATACTATTTTCTTCTTCTTTCTCATTATGTATATATTCTCTCTTATCTCTCATTAATTATATTCCTTATGCTTTCAATAGTTTTTTTTTGCTTTATAGCTTCTTTATCTTTATGTTTTTTTTCTTGTTGAATTAGTAGCTTCTTTTGATTTAATAGCTTTTTTTAATGTATTAGTGGATAATAATCCTTTAGTTTTCTTAATGCCATGGTTATTTCCAAAGGTTGTTTTTGTGTGAACCGGGTGACTCTTCCCAACGATGGATGGCGTGACAACCTTCTTAAGAGATTGAGTCTGTTTTTGGTGTCTAGGTAATAATAGTAGCAATAATGAATAAAAAGACCTAATTGAGTCATGCTCGAAGATTCAAACATGCTTCACTTGGTACCAACACACTTAACTACGTGTTTATGGTTAAAAACAAGGTTTTTGGAAAGTAATAGCTCTAGTTAGTGACCATGTGACTCCTGTGTTGACTTAGGCAATAATCGAGTGGTTTAATCGAACCATAGTAATTTCAATCTTGAATATGGTTGATGTGGGCCCTAAACACTATGCTCTTTAACGATCCAGCTGCGTGGGAAGTGAGATGTTTTTGTTGCAAGTCCAAGTACCTGTGCTAATGGTCTAGAACTTGCCCTGAATGTGTTTCTAGGAGAAATTTTAAGTTTTGCTTGGCCTGAGAAGTGATTGTAGGCTCTCCTTGACCTGCTCGAAGTTTTCCATTACCCACCAATGTTGTTATCCCTAGTCAACGCATTTGAACCTCGTACCTTTCTCGTTTGATAACCATTTTACAAGCCTATACCCGTTTTGTCGTGACCATCTCTTGACACCTGAGCTTTCCTTAACACTATTGTGAAAAAATTAGCTAAAAATGTAAGTTTGGGGGAGAGACGAGGAACTTGAAAGAGGTATCAAGGCAGAAAAAGAGAAAAGAAATGAAGAGAAGGGAAGGCAAGAAAAGAAAAGAACAAAAAGAAAAATGCAAAAAGAAAGTGAATAAGTTGAAGAGTTGAAGGGATTCAAAGAAAAGTAATGATGCAAAGCATGGAGAAATCAAAGAGGGAGAAAATGAATGTCACAGATAAAGAAAGAGTGATGTTAAGTCTCTCTAGTCCCCAAGGAAAAGAAAATGCCTCAAGGAGTTGGCAAAGCATGAGCCAAGAACGGAAAATGGAGTGGTTAAGGAAATATGACCCCGTTCCATCATAGCATATCCAACCTTAGTCCAAAAGCCTTCATTGCAATCCGAAAAATCCCTATGTGATTTCAAGCCGAGTGAGCTTTCATTAGTGGTGATCTACATGAGGGGCAAGCCTATGGTACATAAAGCCGTACTTGCGACATTTTTTTGAGAGAGATGAGTGTACCTGTCATAAATCTTTGGAATGAGGGCTAAATTCTTAAGTGAGATAAGCAAACGGAGATTAGAGGAGGAGGAGTTTGGAATCCACAATGACCTACATGAAAGAGCGGGCTTCCTTGATGAGTTAAGTCAACTCTTGATGCTCAAGTGTCAACTTTGAACTAATTGTGCATAAAAGTTTAACTTGTTGCCTTGTTCATTCATAGGTAGTGTGGGTAATTATTGGCCCCGATTGGTGTATGAATGACTCACCTTTCATTAGCTGGAGTGCTTTTGACTTGTGGAGGTGGGAGCTAATTTATTTGCTTGAGGACAAGCAAACACTTAAGTTTAGGGGAATTGATAAGTGGGGATTTTGGCTACTTATTAGCATCTTTTAGCTTTCGTTTTAGTCTAAAAGCGTTTAATTGTGTTCCCAAAAATTAATGAAATGTGCTTAATTACAGGAATATTGGAAGATGAACTCCCGAGATAAAATCCAACTCAAAAAGGAGTAATTTGAACTCAAGGACATAAAAGGCACAAAAGCTCAAAAGTGCGGACTGCAGAATATCATCTGCGGTAGCAAATGATGAAGGAAATGCCAGTAGAGTTTGGTGCAAAGTGCGGTCTGCACATGAATTGTGCGGACGCAGAAGAAGTACTATACGGCCGCAAATGTTAGACCGCAGAAGATCAAGTGAGGCCGCACATGTAAAAGTGCAGACTGCAGAAAGAGTGTCATGCGGCCGCATATTAGAATTATGTGGCTGCAAACTTTCAGTCCTGAAAAATTGAAGAAAGAGTGCAGACTGCACATGGAATTGTGCGGCTGCAGAACCTGTTGAAGGGTATTTTTGTCCAAAAATTCCATCCATGTATAAATAGACGAGTTTCACAATTTTAGGTTAACTTTTGACATCAGCAGCTATAGTAGTCATTTCTCTTTACTTCTTTTAGTAGTTTTTTATATTTTTTACATAGATTTTATCATTTTAATTTTGCAATATGAGTTTAATTAGCATTTCTTCTTCTATTTCTTCAATCTCAAGCATGAGTAGCTAGATTTTCACTAGGGTTGTGACCCAACTCTTATGCGTAAACCTTATGGGTGTTTAATTTGATGTTTGTTTATGGTTGAGTGTTTATTATTTAGCCTTGTTCATGCTTTAATTTGTCGAATTAATGGTTGCAAACATTAGTTCATGCCTATTTGACTTGGTCTCTACTTGAGAAAGAGAGACTTAATCTAGGAAAATTTGGCTAACAAGAAATTCGGTCAATCAAGAGATTGATATTCCCAATTAAAGGGTTCAACCTAGAGATAGTAATAACTCGACTTGAACTTTTATCAACCGTTTTGTGTAATACCTATTTGGACTTGAGAAAGCCAAACTGGGCAAAATCACTCTTCTGACCGAGAGGTATTGAGTGGGTAATTGAGTGTTGATAGCTACAATACACCCCGATCAATAAAACAAGCATTAAGGTTTATATCTGATTAGGCAAACACCTAGGCGATGGTCATAGCCCTAAGACTTTTACAAAACTTGAAAAATAACAAAAAACAATTCTTTTAGTTTTATTTCTCAACTTTTCAATCTTAGATTTAAATTAGACATAGAAACAACCCAAGTTTGTGGAAGTGTAAATTGAGATAGTCAAAATCACATACTACAATATATACTCCTAACTCCCATTTATAGTTCCATGCGGAAATCGATCCCAACCCTTGTTGAGTATTATTATGGCAATCGACCATTTCATAACCTTGAATTGCGGTGTGAAATTGGACGAGATCAATTTTTGGCGCCGTTGTCGGGGAACTAAAAAATGGTGTTAGCTATATATTTAGGTGTGTTTTTGGGAATATCTTCTTTTCCTTCCTTGTTACTAACATGTTGAGTTATTGTAGGTGCAATCATGGCAAACAATGAGCTTGGAAACATAGCTTTGGGGGATGTGGACGTTGAGGATGATCAAATAGATGAGGTCCTTCTTGAACCCAAAGCCAATAGACGAGGCCGAGCGCCTTAAGACGATGTGCCCGCTCGACCCCCACCACCACCACAAGTTGTTCCACACCGTGTGTTGCTGAATGAAGTGTATGCAAGTGCTATGTGACGGAGAACATGATTCAATAAACTTTCTATCAGGGGATAAATACAACCAACCAATGTGTAGTGAATCAACTTGTCTGTGGGAACTTCATGACTACGCCTTATGCAGAGGCATGTGATATTTTGGATGAGATGGCGGATACTTCATCGGCATGGCAATCATGGGCTAATGTTCCACAGGGTGATCCCAATGTGATTTACCGTCACAAAGAATTGCATGGCTATGGGCAAGCCATAGTCGAATTGACCACCACCATGAACCAATTGGTAAACAACTTCAACAAGTGCAAACCCGAGGCAAGTCAATGCAATGGAGGGAGTACGTATGATGGTGAACAAACGGAGAACAAAGGGTCTACAAGTCCAACAAAGAGTGGACAATTTTGTGCAAGATGATAGTGGATTTGATCAAGATGGCTCTTACAATGACCAATATGAAGAGTTTGAATATGTGAACAACTTTCAAGGGAAAAAAAATAACTTCCAAGGCCCTAGCCAACAACAATGGAGACCTCAAAATAATCAAGGCAATTGAATTCTCACAATCAAGGTAATTGGAGTGGTGGAAAAAATCAAAGCAATTGGAATAACAACAACAATTAAGGCAATTGGAGTGGAGGCAATAATCAAGGAACATAACAACAATAACCAAGGCAATTGGGGAGGCAAAGATTAAGATGGGTGGAATAACAATCAAGGAAATCGGGGGTCGGGTTCTCAAAGGCCCCTGATGTATCAACAATCGAGCAACCCACCTCCTTATTCTTCCCATGGTCCTAGTTCTTCCAACAATGAAATGGGCCGTATTGAGAACATGTTCAAGCAAATGATGGGGATAAGAATGCCGATTCCGATGCCCAACTTGCTTCACACAACACATCGATCCGCAACTTAGAAGTGCAAATGGGGAAAATCTCTCAAGCTTTAATTCTCGTCCTAAGTGGGCACTACCAACTGACACGGTGGTGAACCTAGAAGGTGGGAACAATATGGGGCATGCCATGGCCGTTACTACAAGAAGTGGAAGAGGTGAGAATGCACCCACCTCAAGTCAAAGGCAACTTGTGGATGATGAGCAAGTGGTAGAAGAAGAAGAGATTCCGAACAATGTGGTGCAAGCAAATGATGAAGTGCGTCTTGATATTGATGACACGGTAAAAGAAACTCAAGTGGAAGTTAACCCGTCTAGGGTTCATGTTATTGACATACCGGAACGGGTAGTGCAAAAGTCTAAGGCACCATTGCCTAAGGCACCATTGCCTAAGCCACCATCTCCATATCCTCAAAGGCTCTCCAAGAAAAATGGCGAGAATCAATTCAAAAAGTTCATCGACATGATGAAGAGTCTCTCGATAAATGTGCAATTAGTTGAAGCCTTGGAGTAATTGCTCGTTTATGCAAAGTTTAAGAAGAATTTGGTGACAAAGAAGCGGTCGATGGATTTGAAACTATCAATGTCATGCATCAAGTGAGTGCAATTGTGCATTCGATGCCTCCTAAATTGGAAGATCCCTGTGCTTTCACAATCCCCTGTACCATTCGAAGAGCCAAGTTTTCCAAAGCTCTTTGTGATCTTGGGGCGATTATCAATTTGATGCCCTATTCGGTTTTCAAGACCTTGGGAACTGGGCAACTAAGACCCATATCTATGAGATTACAAATGGCCGATCGTACAATGAAGAGACCGTTAGGAGTGATCGAAGATGTTTTGGTTCATGTTTATAAGTTTATTCTCCCGGCGGATTTTGTTATTCTTGATTGTGAAGTGGACTATGAGGTGCCGATTATTCTTGGAAGACCTTTCCTTGCTATAGGGAAGGCTCTTGTTTTGGAAGCCGGAGAACTCACTTTCTGGATGGGTGATGAAAAGGTGGTGTTCCACCTGTGCAAATCTATGCGGCAAGCAAATAGCAATGAAGTGTGTTCTTTCGTGGACTTGGTGACCGATGTGATTATTGATGATACAAGTGCCACGATTAATGTGGGTGATATGTTGGAGGTCGTCTTGCTCAACTTTAATGATGACGAGATGGATGGCTTCATGGAATGTGTTAATCCTTTGCAAAGAATGGGGTCATACAACTATGCACCCGGAAACATTTCTTGGCACTTGTTCTAATTTACCGGTTATTCTTTCCTTTTGTTTAACTAGCATGCAGGTTGACTCTACATTGGCAGTGCTCCACAAGAGTAAGGAAGCTATTGGGTGGACTTTGGCAGATATTTAGGGAAAAAGCCCCGCATTTTGCATGCACAAGAATAACTTGGAGGAAGATGCCAAACCATCCATTGAACATCAAAGGAGACTAAATGAAGCCATGCAAGACGTGGTAAAAAAGGAGATCATCAAGTGGTTAGATGCTGGGGTTATCTACCCCATTTCTGACAGTTCGTGGACTTCTCCGATGCAATGTGTCCTAAAGAAGGGGAGCATAACAGTGGTCATCAATGACAAGAACGAGTGGATTCCCATAAGAACAGTGATCGGGTGGAGAGTATTTATGGACTATCGCAAATTAAACAAAGTCACGAGGAAAGAAAATTTTCCACTCCCCTTCCTTGACCAAATGCTTGATAGGTTGGCCGGCTGTGCTTTCTATTGCTTTCTTGATGGATATTCAGGCTACAGCCAAATCCTTATTGCCTCAGAAGATCAAGAGAAAACAACTTTCACATGTCCCTATGGCACTTTCGCTTTCAAGCGGATGCCATTTGGCTTATGCAATGCACTGGGGAGTTTTCAATGGTGTATGATGGTGATCTTTACGGATATGGTATAGGACTACCTTGAAGTCTTCATGATGATTTCTCGGTGGTCGGGGATTCCTTTGATGATTGCTTGGCAAATTTGGATAAAGTATTGGCAAGGTGTGAAGAAACGAACTTGGTGTTGAATTGGGGGAATGCTATTTCATGGTCTATGAAGGCATTGTCCTTGGCCACAAGATTTCAATGAATGGGATAGAGGTCGACAGGGTGAAGATAGAAGAGATCTCTAAACTTACACCTCCAACTTCGGTGAAAGGCGAGTGAAGTTTCTTGGGTCACGGGGGGTTCTACCGGCGCTTCATAAAAGATTTCTCTAATGTGGTGAACCCATTGTGCAAGCTCTTAGAGAAAGATGCTATGTTCCATGAATGATGTCCAAGTCAATTACATCGATACAGAGAAAGAGCTCCTTGCCATTGTGTTTGCGATTGAGAAGTCCCGCCCATACTTGATGGGTGCAAAGGTTATTGTTCATACGGATCATGTGGCACTTCACTGTCTTATGAGCAAGAAAGAGTCAAAAGATCAGTTCATGGGATGAGTGCTATTGTTGAAAGAGTTTGATATTGACATCCAAGATCGAAAAGGGAGTGAAAATCAAGTGGTGGACCACTTGTCTCATTTGGAGGAGGAGGGGAAGCCTTTTTCGGATTTGGACAGATGGGTAACTAGAAGATGTGTACCGGAGGAAGAGCAAAATGTTATTCTTAAGGCTTGCAATTCTTCGCCTTTTGGTGGTCACCATGGCGGAGCAAGAACGACAGCCAAAGTACTAAGTTGCGATTTGTTTTGGCCAACTCTTTACAAAGATACAAGTGATATGGTGAAAATATGTGATGAATGCCAACTGGCCGGTGGAATCTGGAAGAAGAATGAAATGCCTCTCACTACAATTTTCGAAATTGATATCTTTGATGTGTGGGGTATTGACTTCATGGGTCCTTGTGTGAGTTCTTGTGTAAACACCTACATCTTGGTCGCGGTTGATTATGTGTCTAAATTGGTTGGGGCCATTGCTCTACCCAACAATGAAGCGAGAAGTGTGGTGACGTTCTTGAAGAAGAATATTTTCACAAGATTTGGTACTCTGCGAGCTATTATAAGATTTGGTATCACTCATAAAGTTATGACTACCTATCATCCACAAGCTAGCAGTCAAGTGGAAGTCTCCAACCGGAAGATAAAGAGCATGTTGTCCAAAACAGTGAATGCTAACCAGATGGACTGGTCAAAGAAGCCTGATGATGCACTATGGGCTTATCGGACTGCTTTCAAAAGTCCTATAGGATGTCTCTATACCGGTTGGTGTTTGGCAAAGCTTGTCATCTTCCAGTAGAACTTGAGCACAAAGCCATGTGGGCTTTAAAGAAGCTGAATTCTTATTGGGATGCAGCCGCTAACTTGCGGGCAGGACATTTGAATGAATTTGATGGGTTCAGGTACTATGCATGTGCAAGTTTGTCCTTGTACAAAGAGAAGATGAAGTACTTTCATAACAAATACATCCGGAACAAGGAGTTCAAGGTGGGAGATCTTGTTTTGTTGTTACCACGGTTGAAGATGTTTCCTGGAAAGCTGAAATCTAAGTAGAGTGATCTCTTTGAATTTGTCGGTGTGACACCTTTTGGTGCTTTGGATTTGAAGAACAAAAATGATGAGGTATTCCAAGTCAATGGCCACCGGGTGAAGCATTATTTGGGAAAGGTTGATGATGGCCACATGGTGGTCATTAATTCATTTCAAATGATGGTAATCTACGTCGTGTTACGACGTTAAATTAGGTGCTTCTTGGGAGGCAACCCATGTTTCTTTTTCTTTTCTTTTCTTCTTTTGTAGATAGGCATCATTTTTGTGCTAATTGGATTTGAAGTGTGTTTCAGGGATGAATGTACTTTACAGGAACGGTGTCCAGAAAATTGGCTAAGTATGTAAAGAAGTGGGGACCGCATCTACTTTGTGCGGACCGCACAATTGTGATTGTTACAGCAAAAGGGAACTGCGGCCGCACAATTGCAGTGTGGACCGCACAAATTGGAAAGGGAAAATGAAAACTCTCTGAAGTTTGGTTTGTCAGAGAAATGGCCAATGTGCGGCCACACACCAAAATCTGCGGTCCGCGACAAAACTCTACGGTCGCACCACAAATTATGCGGACCGCAGATCAGCAAGGGCTTTTGAGCCCTAGGTAACAGAGTGCGGACTGCAGAAGGAATTATTCTGCCGCACTCATCCCTTTGTTCCTCAAGTCAGACCGTCCAGTATAAATAGTAACCTTAGGGCTACTGTATATGTTTTTTTCCCTCTCTGAGCACTTAAAGATCTAAAACATTGAAAGCATCTACTAAATCATCTGCCACATACAATCAACATCTGTGATCACTCATTTGCACTACTTCATATCTTGTATGCTTCAATTACTCATAGAATTTTTCAATTTTTAGTTTAATTTACAATTTGTAGGGTAGTCTTAGGCCATTTGTCAGTAGTTTTCAATTTTACAACCATGTGGGGTTTAAACTGCAGTGGGTCAACTGATAATTGCTCTATGAGGAATAGGTGAATTGATTTTCATGCTTAATAGTTAATACCATGTCAAATTTGTGAAAAAATATTTAACCCTAGAAAGTCTGCACATAAATGTATTGAAATCTGCGGCCGCACCAGAAATTGTGCGGTCCGTAGAAGTTGAGTATAGGGCACATTGGTCAAGCATGATTATGCGGCCGCACTTGAAATTGTGCGGACTGCAGAAATCCCATCGCGGCTACAGAAAAGTTTTACAGCCGCAAAACAGCCCAATCTCTGTCTCCAGAGAGTTGGAATTATTGTGAATCAGAGGTGCAGCCGCAATAGCAAATGTGCGGACCGCACTCCAGTTCTGTGGTCGCACTAACAATTGTGCGGACCATATATCTAGTGTTGCAGCCGCATGATCAAATTGTGCGGTCTGCAAAACTCCTGACTGCAGCTGCAGTTATAATTGTGCCGACTGCACTTCCTTACCATGCAAACATGTTTTACACTGTGATTTTTACTGTCTCTCTTGTGTGTTCTTATATGTTTGCTCTTGAATTACAACTGACACCTGCTGTTGCTTGTTACAGAAAATGGTTAGATCTCGAGGCCGAGGAGATACTTCAAAGGGGAGGGGTGAACCTTCCAGAGGCCGAGGCAAAAGTACTTTACCACTCGCCCTCCAAAAGATAATCGCAAAGAAGGCTACAGTCGGCCAAGGAAGAGATACAGAGCCCTCCAATCCAATTCTTATGCCCCATCTAGGGAAGCATCGAAGGGCCACTCAGTTCAAGAGCAGCCGGTTGTCCAATCAAAGCCATCGGGGAGGTATCAACTGCCGGTTGAGCCTTCCTTCTTACATAGCACTTGCAAGGGATTGGAGAGTGCCAGTCAGGCTTCAGAGCCCTCCTTTACACCCGTCTCTAAGGCACCTACAGTTGATGATATTCTGGATAACGGACGAGGGGGAGATACCACAGTTGCCGGTCTTGAAAGGTCAAAGAAGAAATAGGTCTGGGAGGACCGGTTTGTCAGTCTAGCTGCTTTCACGAACTTCTATGGGTGGTGGCCGTTGGTTCACATAAAGAAAGGGACCAAAGTGGCAAAAGTGAGGAATCTGAAGATGCTTTGGCCAGCACACACTGAACTCCTATTTGGGGTTTCAGGATGTTGAGCCTGCACAATACCTGGAGAAGCTGGGGATGGGTGATGCAGCTTGCCCATGGCTAGCTGAGATTCTTGCAGCCCCGGGGTCACCACCGCCATGGATTACAGCAGGGGTTCCTATTTAGCAGAACACCCTAAACATCAAGGTGAAGGGATGGTAGACCTTCGTATGCAGTAGACTAGACCCGTGCCAGAATGAAACAAACCTACTTATTCCGCGTGCAGTTCTAGTCGCCTCCATCATGACCGGGTACCCGATCAATGTGGGTGCTGTGATATCAGCCAACATGTCTGTGGTCACCACGCAAGCTGATACCTCCTCCCCGTATCCCAACACCATCACTGAGTACCTTACAGATGCACGGGTGGAGCCGAGAGCTTTTGATACAAAGGTTCGGGCTAAGAAGCCCTTCTCATGGTATTATATGATGGATGCACACAACCCGAAGAGAAAAGGTCAGCCAGACTACCACCGTAGGCCAGTCTGACGAGCCATTGGTGGTAGCTAAAGAGACAGCCGATATGCCATCCACTTAAGCAGAGCCCTCAGCCAGTGCAGCTGCCATGCCTCCACCTTCAGCCTCAGTGCCTTCCATCTCGGCTTTGAAACTTGTTCCTATGCCCAATGCTCCACTTACCACGCTGCGAGTCTCCCAGACATTGGTGAGCCTCAAGAACTGGATGCAGTTGTCTGACATATCCAGTCATGTTGTAGGACTGTCATCAAGTCCGGCACCCCAGATCCTCCCACAGTTGAAGAAACCTTGAAGAAGCTTCTAGAAAATCAAACAATAATGGGCACTCTAGTGCAACATGGGTCAGTGATAGAAGAGATGGGAAAGAAAGTGAAGAAGATGCGGAAGTCCCAGGCCTACAAGAAGTCAGCGGACAAGCTCCGGCGACAGGTTACCAAGATTGTAGTAGCCAGAGACATTCTATTTGATATGCTGATAGACCCGCACCACCAAGGCCCAGATCCTACAGCACCAGCTAGCCAGTCTGAGCATCCAGACATTGCTGCTGACACTACCGAGGCAGAATGTCAGATGTTCACCAACCCAGCCACTCCCGGACTTGATGACGATGATATCCAACTGGATGAGGCTGAGGTCGGTGCCGCTGCTGGTGACATAGAGATGGCCACAAAGCCATAGGGAGTTCTCTTCACTCTCACCTTTCCTTTATTCTTATTTTGTTAAGACAACGCTTATTTTTATTCAGGGGGTGGAGTTTCTCTGACATATTTTGATGATTCTATATTTTGATGACTTTGAGATATTTGGCCTGTAATAGACTTAATACTATTTTCTTCTTCTTTCTCATTATGTCTATATTCTCTCTTATCTCTCATTAAGTATATTCGTTACGCTTTCAATATTTTTTTTGCTTTATAGCTTCTTTATCTTTATGTTTTATTGTTGAATTAGTAGCTTCTTTTTGATTTAATAGCTTCTTTTTATGTATTAGTGGATAATAAGCCTTTGGTTTTCTTAATGCCACTATTATTTGCAAAGGTGGTTTTTGTGTGAACCGGGTGACTCTTCCTAACGATGGATGGCGTGACAACCTTCTTAGAGGATTGAGTCCATTTTTGGTGTCTAGGTAATAATAGTGGTAGTAATGAATAAAAAGACCTAATTGAGTCATGCTCGAAGAGTCAAACATGCTTTACTTGGTACCAACACACATAACTACGTGCTTATGGTTAAAAACAAGATTTTTTGAAAGCAATAGCTCTAGTTAGTGACCTTGTGACTCTTGTGATGACTTTGGCGATCATCGTGTGGTTTAATTGAACCATATTGATTTTCAATCTTAACTATGGTTGTTGTGGGACGTCAACTCAATCCTATTTAACAATCCAGCTGTGTGTGAGGTGATATGTTTTTGTTGCAAGTCCAAGTAGCTATGTGAATGGTCTTGAACTTGCCCCGAATGTGTTTCTAGGAAAAATTTTAAGTTTTAGGCTCTCCTTGACCCGCTTGAAGTTTTCCATTTCCCACCAATATTGTTATCCCTAGTCAACCCATTTTAACCTCGAACCTTTCTCGTTTGATAACCATGTTACAAGCCTATACCTGTTTTGTCGTGAAGAGATGAGGAATTTGAAAGAGGCATCAAGGCAGAAAAAGAGAAAAGAAATGATGAGAAGGGAAGGCATGAAAAGAAAAAAACAAAAAGAAAAATGCAAAAGAAAGTGAATAAGTTGAAGAGTTGAAGGGATTCAAAGAAAAGTAATGATGCAAAGCATGGAGAAATCAAAGAGGGAAAAAATGAATGTCAGAGATCAAGAAAGAACGATGTTAAGTCTCTCTAGTTCCCCCAAGGAAAATAAAATGCCTTAAGGAACTGGCAAAACATGAGCAAAGAACAGAAAGTGGAGTGCTTAAGAAAAGATGAACCCATCCTATCATAGCATAGCCAACCTTAGTCCAAAAGCCTTCATTGCAATCCGAAAAAGCCCTACGTGATTTCAAGCCGAGTGAGCTTTCACTAGTGGTGATCTACATGAGGTGCAAGCCTATGGTACTTAGAGCCATACTTACAACATTCTTTTGCGAGAGATGAGTAAACCTGTCGCAAATCTTTGGAATGAGTGCTAAATTCTTAAGCGAGATAGGAAAACAGAGAGTAGAGGAGAAGGAGTTTGGAATCCAGAATGACCTACATAAAAGAGCGAGCTTCCATGATGAGTTAAGTCAACTCTTGATGCTCAAGTGTCACAATAGAACTAATTGTGCACAAAAGTTTAAACTTCTTTCCTTGTTGATAATTCATAGGTAGTGTGGGTAATCGTTGGTCCCGTTTGATTTATGGATGACTCACTTTTGATTAGTTGGAATGGCTTTTAATTTGTGGAGGTGGGAGCTAATTTGTTTGCTTGAGGACAAGCAAAAACTTAAGTTTGGGGGAGTTGATAAGCGGGGATTTTGACTACTTGTTAGCGCCTTTTAGCTTTCGTTTTAGTCCAAAAGCGTTAATTATGTTCCCAAAAACTAATGAAATGTGCTTAATTACAGAAATATTGGAAGATGAACTCCCTAGATGAAATCTAACTCAAAAAGGAGTAATCTGAGCTCAAGGACATAAACGGCACAAAAGCTCAAAAGTGCAGATCACAGAATATCATATGCGGCCGCAGATGATGAAGGAAAAGCCAGCAGAGTTTGGTGCAAAGTACGGTCCGCACATGAATTGTGCGGCCGCAAAAGCTGGGCCAGGAGCAAAGTTCAGAGAGTATGCATTCCAATTTCATCAAAAGTGCAGACCGTAATAGAATTGTGCGGCGGTAGAAAAAGTGCTATGCGGCCATAGATGTTAAAAGCGTGGACCGCAGAAGATCAAGTGCAACCGCACATATAAAAGTGCGGACCGCAGAAAGAGTGCCATGCAGCTGCAGATCAGAATTATGCAACCGCAGACTTCTAGTCCTGACAAATTAAAGAAAAAGTGCAGACCGCACATGAAATTGTGTGGCTGCAGAACCTCCCGAAGGGCATATTTGTCTGAAATTTCCAGCCATGTATAAATAGACGAGTTTCACAATTTTAGGTTAACATTTGACAGCAGCAGCTACAGTAGCCGTTTCACTTTACTTCTTTTAGAAGTTTTTTATATTTTGGGATATTTTAACATAGATTTTATCATTTTAATTTTTCAATATGAGTTTAATTAGCATTTCTTCTTCTATTTCTTCATTCTCAAGCATGAGTAGCTAGATTTTCACTAGGGTTGTGACCCAACCCTAGTGTGTAAACCTTATGGGTGTTTAATTTGATGCTTGTTGATGGTTGGGTGTTTATTATTTAGCCTTGTTCATGCTTTAATTTGTGGAATTAATGGTAGCAAATATTAGTTCATGCCTATTTGACTTAGTCTTTACTTGAGAA
The DNA here is from genome assembly GCA_002018475.1 of Nicotiana obtusifolia. Lineage (NCBI taxonomy): Eukaryota > Viridiplantae > Streptophyta > Magnoliopsida > Solanales > Solanaceae > Nicotiana > Nicotiana obtusifolia. Next base: position 48,322 of record MCJB01047780.1, on the reverse strand, counting down.
AGAGAGACTTAGTCTAGGAAAACTTGGCTAACAAGAAATTGGGTCAATCGAGAGATTGATATTCCCAATTAAAGGGTTCAACCTCGAGATGGTAATAACCCAACTTGAGCTTTTATCAACCGTTTTGGGCAATACCCATTTGGACTTGAGTAAGCCAAACTGGGCAAAATCACTCTCTAACCGAGAGGGAATTAGTGGGTAATTGAGTGCTGATAGCTATAATACAGCCTGATCAATAAAATAAGCATTAAGGTTTTGTATCCCATTAGGCAAACACCTGGCAATGGTCATAGCCCTAGGTTTTTTATAAAACTTGAAAAACAACAAAAAACAATTCTGTTAGTTTTATTTCTCAATTTTTCAATCTGAGATTTATATTAGACATAGAAATAACCCAATTTTGTGGAAGTGTAAATTGAGATAGTCAAACTCACATACTACAATATATACTCCTAACTCCCATATATAGTTCTTTGTGGAAATCGATCACAACCCTTGATCGGTATTATTATTGCAACCGACTATTTAATAACCTTGAATTGAGGTACGAAATTAGACGAGATCAGGACACGCACGATCTGGGCGGACGACCACCAGTACCACCAGCTACGGCCGCGAGAGGCCGAGGCCATGGTAGAGGCCGAGGTCCAGCTTGTGTGGTAGCTAGAGCAGTACCTGTGGAGCCACCAGTTGCTCTAGCTCAGGAGCAGATACCAGATGTGGTTGAGCTGGTGGGACAAACTCAGCCACCAACTGTGCCCATTGTGATTCCAAGCCTTTAGGAAGCTTTGGCCTAGATATTTACTATATACATTAGCCTTGCTCAAGCGATTTCAATTCAGGTTGCACCAGCCACTTCTCAGGCCGGGGGAGGTGCTCAGACTCTTACCGCCCGTACTCCGGAGCACGTGCTTCAGGGGCTTGAGACACTCGGGGTATTACCTGCCTAGCTAGTTATAGTTGCTCAGGCCCATGTGGGTCCACCTATGAGTGACAAGGAGCAGAATAGGATAGAGCCGTTTGGGAGGCTTAGGCCTCCAGCATTCAGTAGGGGGCTGAGTCAGAGGATGCTTAGGATTTCTTAGACAGGTGCCAGCAGATCCTTCCCACAATGGGTATTCTGGAGACTAGTGGAGTCTCATTTACTACTTTTTAGCTGCTGGGGGCAACCTTTCAGATGTTGGGAGGCCTATGAGTTGAGCAGGCCAACTGACGCTGCACCACTTACGTGGCATGAGTTTTCAGTTCTCTTCTTAGAGAAGTTTGTTCCACAGAACCGTAGGGAGGAGTTGCTTGGGAAATTTGAGCAGCTACACCATGAGGGTATATTAGTGACGCAGTATGAGATGAGATTAGACTTGGCTTGTCGCGTGATCTTGTTGGTTCCCGTACAGAGGGAGAGGATTAGGACGTTCATTGATGGCCTCAACTATGGATTGCGTTTCCATGTATCGAGAGATAGCATTAGGTGCTAGGTTCAACAAGGTGGTTGATATTGCTAGGCATCTAGAGTAGGTTCACAGCTAGGAGCGCGAGGAAAGGGAGGCCAAGAGGCTTCCTGGTTCGGGGTGGTGTTAACGATGTTTCTTCTGGAGGACAGTCCCACCACAACAGGGGTCGCCCTTATAGGCCTACTCAGATGGCTCATCCGATTTATCATGGTGCATCAGCTAGCCATGGTTCATACAGTGCTCGTCCGGGTCAGTCATCTCTCAATGCCCTCCCAGCTCAAAGTTTATCTCGTGCTCCATCAGTTCAGGGTTTATCTATACCAGGTCCTTCTAGTAGCTATTCTTGTTCTTAGGGTCTGATTCAGTCTCCACCACCATTTGGTGAATAAGAGTTGCTTCGAGTACGGGGAGTTTTGACATGTGTGGAGGTAGTGTCCCCGTCGTTTTGGAGGTCTAGTTCAGGAGATGGGTCAGGTTATAAAGTTTGCACCAGTTACTTCACCACCCACTCAACCAGCTCGGGGTGGGGCTCAAGCAGCTAGAGGTCTCCCTAGAGGGGGAGGCCGATCAGGTGGCGGTCAGGCTCGATGCTATGCTTTTCCTGCCAAACCAGAGGTCGTTACTTCAAACGCAGTGACCACAGGTATTGTTTAGTGTGCCACAAGGATGCTTCCATATTATTTGTCCCTGGTTCCACCTATTCATATGTATCATCGTATTTTGCTCGTTATTTGGATATGCCTCGTGATTCCTTAGTTTCGCTTGTTCATGTATCTACATCGGTGGGCGATTCTATTTTGTGGACCGTGTGTATCCGTGTGTGGTGACTATTGGGGGATTGGAGACGAGAGTTGAACTCTTATTGCTTAGTATGGTTGATTTTGATGTGATTCTAGGCATGGATTGGTTGTCCCCATGTCATGCTATTCTGGATTATCATGCTAAAATCGTTATGTTAGCGATGCCTAGGTCACCTAGGGTCGAGTGGAGAGGTTCTTTGGACTATGTTCCAAGTAGGGTGATGTCATATCTGAAGGCCCAATGGATGGTTGGGAAAGGGTATTTTTCATATTTGGCTTTTGTGATGGATGTTGGTGCGATACTCCTACCATTGATTTTGTTCCGGTAGTGCGAGACATTATGAATGTTTTTCCTGCAGACTTGTAGGGCATACCACTCGACATGGACATTGATTTTGGTACTGACTTGGTGTCGAGAACTCAGCCTATTTCTATTTCTCTGTATCGCATGGCACCAGCAGAGTTGAAAGAATTGAAAGAGCAGCTTCAGGAGCTTCTTGATAAGGGTTCATTAATCCTAGTATGTCGCCTTGGGATACACCAGTTCTGTTTGTGAAGAAGAAGGATAGTACTATGCAGATGTGCATTGACTATAGGCACTAGTTCAGGGAGCTAGAGTGTTCTCTAAGATTTTGAGGTATCACCAATTGAAGATCCAGGACTCTGCTATTCTAAAGATGGCATTCAGGACCCGTTATGGTCAGTTCGAGTTCCTTGTGATGTCTTTTGGGCTGACCAATGCCCAGTAGCATTCATGCATCTGATGAACAATGTATTCCAGCCATATCTCGATTCGTTTGTCATAGTATTTATTGATGATATCATCGTGCACTCACGTAGCCAGGAGGAGCATGGACATTATTTGAGGATCATACTACAAACATTGAGAGAGGAGAAACTTTGTGATAGGTTCTCCAAGTGTGAGTTTTGGATAAGTTCGGTGGCGTTCATGGGGCATGTGGTGTCCGGTGAGAGGATCAAGGTAGATCCAAAGAAGATTGAGGCGGTTCAGAGTTGGCCTAGACCGTCTTCAGCTACTGAGATTCGGGGTTTTCTTGGGTTGGCCAAATATTAGCACCGCTTTATGGATGGTTTCTCGTCCATTGCAGCGCGCGCCTTTGACCAGGTTGACCCAGAAGGGTGCCCCATTCAGGTGGTCGGATGAGTGTGAGGAGATCTTTCAGAAGCTCAAGATTGCCTTGACCATAGCTGCAATTCTAATTTTATCTTCAGCATCGGGTTCTTATACAGTGTATTGTGATGTTTCTCGGATTGGTATTGGGTGTCTCTTGACGCAGGAGGGTAGAGTGATTGCTTATGCTTCACTCTAGTTGAAGCCTCATGAACTACCCCGTTCATGATTTAGAGTTGGCAGCCATAATTCATGCATGGAAGATTTGGAGGCATGTTCTCTACGACATGTCTTGTGAGGTATTTACAGATCATTGGAGTCTTTAGCACTTGGTCAAGCCAAAGGATCCAAATTTGAGGCAGCGGAGACGGTTAGAGCTGTTAAAGGACTATGATATTACCATTTTGTATCATTCCGGGAAGGCCAATGTAGTGGCCGATACCTTGAGTAGAAAGGCTATGAGTATGGGTAGCCTTGTATATGTTCCTGTTAGTGAGAGACCGCTTGCATAAGATTTTCAGGTCTTAGCCAATCAGTTCCTGAGGTTAGATGTTTCGGAGCCTAGTCGGGTTCTAGCTTGCATGGTTTCTCGGTCTTCTTTATCGCATCAGAGAGCGCCAGTATGACGAAGATGTATCAAGACTTGAGGCAGCACTATTGGTGGAGGAAAATGAAGAAAGATATAGTGGAGTTTGTAGCTCAGTGCTTGAATTGTCAATAGGTGAAGTACGAGCATCAGAGGCCGCACAGTTTGCTTTAGAGGCTTGAGATTCCTGGGTGGAAATGGGAGAGTATCACCATGGACTTCGTAGTTGGGCTCCCAGGGTCTTTGAAGAAATTTGATGCTATTTGGGTGATTGTGGACCAGTTGACTAGATCTGCGCACTTCATTCCAGTTGGGATACCTATTCTTCGGAGCGGTTGGCTGAGATCTATATCTGCGAGATTGTTCCCCTTCATGATGTATCGGTATCCATTATTTCAGAGTGGGGCACGCAATTCACATAGTAGTTTTAGAGAGCAGTGTAGCGAGATTTAGGTACACAGATTGAGTTGAGCATATCATTCCACCCTCAGACGGATGGACAGTCTGAGCGCATCATTCAGAAATTAGAGTATATGCTACGCGCTTGTGTCATGGATTTTGGGGGTTTTGGGATCAGTTTCTACCACTTGCATAGTTTCCTACAACAATATCTACCAATCTAGTATTCAGATGGCTCTGAATGAGGCCTTGTATGGGAGGACGTATTGGTCTCCAGTTGGTTGGTTTGAGCTGGTGAGGCTCGGCTATTTTGTACTGACTTGGTTCAGGATGCTTTGGAAAAAGGTTAAGTTGTTTCAGGATCGGCTTCGTACGTCACAGTCTAAACAGAAGAGTTACGCCGATCGAAAGGTTCGTGATGTTGCCGACATGGTGAAAGAGAAGATATTGCTTAGAGTTTCACCTATGAAGGGTGTTATGAGGGTCGGCAAGAAGGGAATGTTGAGCCCTCGGTATATTGGCCCTTTTGAGGTGCTTCAGAGGATTTGAGAGGTGGTTTACAAGCTTACATTGCCACCTAGTCTATCGAGTGTTCCCTAATATTTTATGTTTCCATGCTCCGGAAGTATTTCGGTGATCCATCTCATGTTTTGGACTTCAGCACGATTTAGTTAGATTGGAATTTGACTTATGATGTGGAGCCGGTGGCCATTTTGGATCGACAGGTTCGAAATTGAGATCAAAGAATATAGCTTCAAAAGTACAGTGGAGAGGTCAGCCAGTCGAGGAGGCTAGGTGGAAGACTGAGTGGGAGATGCGGATCAGCTATCCATACTTATTTGAGACTCCAGGTATGATTCTAGACCCATTCGAGGACGAACATTTGTTTAAGAGGGGGAGAATGTAACAACCTCGCCGGTCATTTTGAGTATTCTAGCCCCGTTCCCCCATTTATTGCTTATTTGATGATCTTTTGTGGTTATGTGACTTGCCCGGGTGGTTGGTTTATTTCCGGTGATGTTCCGGAATGAATTAGGACACTTAGTCCCAAGGTTGGAAGCGTAAGTTGAAAGAGTTGTTCTGATAGCTCCGTATGGTGATTTTGGACTTAGGAGTGTGTTCAGATATTGATTTGGAGGTCCGTAGGTTGTTTTGTCTTGAATTGGAGAAATTTGAAAAGTTGAAGGTTTGAAAAGTTGAGAAGTTTGACCGAGAGTTGACTTCGTTGTTACGGGGCTTAGATTTTAGTTTCGGGAATTGGAATAGGTTTGTGGTGTCATTTATGACTTGTGTGCAAACATTGAGGTCAATCAGAGTTGATTTGGTGTGTTTCGGCTAAGGGTGTACAAAGGAAACCGATACATCGCACCAAACTGATAATCCGAGTCAAACCGAGAAAAAAACCCGACAATGGTTTGGTTTGATTTGGCTTGGTGTTAGAGGAAAAACCTGACCATAATTGGTTTGGGTCTGTTTTAACTAGGGTTGGCAAATGGGCGGGTTGGGTCGGATATGAGCAGGTCAAAAACAGGTAATTCAAAAAATAGATAAATTATCCGACCCGACCCGTATTACAGACGGATAAAAAATGGATTATCCGGCAGATAATATGGATATCTATATTATCCATGTCTTCTTGAATATGATCACTTGTGGGAGAATTCCTAATCTTCCAAACTTGAGGAACCCCCAATTTGAGGCTTTACAAATGTAAAAGTTAAACACATTAGTTATCTATTGGTTACCATTTGGTTAACCATTTTCTAAGTGGATAATATGGTTCTTATCCATATTCGACCCGTTTTTAAAAAGTTCATTATCCAACCAATTTTTTAATCGATAATATGGGTGGATAACTATTTTTTTAAACCATTTTTCCACCTACAGTTTTAACTAGAAAAAGTCAAACCGAAACTAAACCAACCGGACATTACATGTATACATGTTTTAAAAATATTTTATACATAAAAATAATTATTGTAATGTAAGTTATAAATATTTTTTAAACTTTTTCATAATTCACTCTTTTAATCTATTATTTCAAACTGGGACATAGAATTTTTGAATAGTCAAATATGTTTTATAGCCCATAAAAGTTAGTAACTCAAATAAAGCCCAAAAGAAAAATAAATCAATACTAATGCTAAAAAAAAATCAATCAATACTAGGAAGTACGAATGGCAATAGTATTGTATATTTATTCTCTTAGTTTTGCATTGGTTTAGATAGTGAAAATGTATAACTTGTTACTATAGTTATTTAGTCATGTAATAAATATTTAGTACTTATTTTAGCTTGACTTAGTAATTTTAGATTTTTTTTTAATTTTCATTATGTCTTATTAATTAACAATATTTATTTTATACGACTTGTTGAGTATTTTAGATAATCATGACTCATCTCACATTATTTTGTATTATTTTCTTGGAAAACATCTTATATAGTTTTATCCTGCTAGGACCTAAGAAATATTAGAGCACACATTATATATTTTATGATATGAAGATTTTATCGAAAAAAACCCGAAAAACCCGAGAAAAATCGAGATTGAAAAACCCGACTATTGTTTGTTTGGTTTATAGATTATAAAATCCGAGACAATTGGTTCGGTTTGGTAATTGAAAAATCCGAACCAACCCGGCCTATGTACACCTCTAGTTTCGACATTGGTGTTAGAAGTTGGAATTTCAATAGTTCATTAGGCTTGAAGGAGTTTCAACTAAGTTCGCTTAATATTTTAGGATGTGTTGGTATGTTTGGATGGGGTCCCGCGGGCCTCGGGTGAGATTCGGATTGATTGGGGATTGAGTTTGGCCTTTTAGAGTTGCTAAATTTGCTAGTGTCTGGTTTCCTTATAAGCGTTCGCGAGAGAGGTCTCCCATTCGCAATGTGTATCTAGGTGATTGGTGAAGTTTGTTCTTCGCGTTTGCGAAGAAGGTCATGTGTTCGCGAAGGTCTAGGGAGTTTGTGCATCGTGATCGCAAGATGGGACTCGCGTTCGTGTAGAAGGTTGAGGACGGTTGGGTACTAGGTATTTAAGCCTCCGCTTTCACGAAAGATGAGTCGCGTTCGACGTAGGCATTGGTTCAATGGTCATCGCGTCCGCGAGGGAGGTCTCGCGTTCGCGTAAGAGTAATTTTGGCAGCTGAGGATTTTGTGCTTCGCGAACGTGAGGCACTTTTCACGTTCGCAAAGAAGGACAACTAGGCAGTAGTATATTATTTCCAAATCGAGGGTTTTGTCCCATTTTTCATCTTTAGAGATAGAGACCTCGATTTTGGGCGATTTCTAAAGAGATTTTCAAGGAGTAGATTGGGGTAAGTGATTCTAACTAGGATTTGATTATTATACATGAATCCATCATTGTTTTTACCATTTAATTAATGTTTTGGGTTGGGAAAATTGGAGAAATTTGTGGAAACTTTATAAGCTATATTTTGAGGATCTGAAAGGCGATTTGAGGTCGAAATTGGATGATTTTGATATGGTTGTTGTTCACATCCTGTGCGTCCCAAGGTGACGTATAATGAATATGAGACTTGTTAATCATGATTTAAATGAGCGTAAAGTCATAATATGACTATATATGATGTTTGGATATAAAATATGAAGTTTGGGAAAAATCAGATTTAAGTAGCGGAAAAACCGACTAAGGATTTGGCTTGTACGAAAGTTTTTGAGCAACACATTTCGTGTGTTATAAGAGGTCCTTTTTGGGACATATTATATACCAAATTGAAGGTCGTGGAATGTAGTTTCCAAAACTCTTAACTTTTCATTCATACAACATTCGTATAAAAAGATATAAGCGTCTGAAAAAAGGACCAATGTTAGGGTGCCAAGCTAGCACCTCTTTGACTTTTCAAAAGTGGATATATATATATGCCTTAAGTCTTCTTTTTCTTCATTTTTCCATAGACCACGAACAGAGAAGACCCATAAAATTATCCTTAAGTTTTCTACAAGGGTTTCAAAAAAGATTAACATCTCGGGTACGAAATCAATAAGCGATAACATTAGAACGATCCCTACGATATAAGTATCATTATACTGCCTCTCTTTTTATTTGTAGTTTGAGTTTCAGAAGGTACTTCATGGTCAAAAAAACACCTAATTGCTCTATTTAAGCTTTTTAAATATCAAGAAAGGTTGATAAATTCGTTTCCTGATAGTTAGAACTCACGGGACGGTGATCGGAAGCCGCGAGTTCGATTTATTCCACTTGTAGTGGACTATTTCATAGTCCACTCGTGTTGGCCGCTTGTGCTTCTGATTTATGGAGTTTGGAAGGATAAAGGGCGTGGAGAAACGCCACATGTGTTAGAGCAGTGGGCTGGTCACTCGTCGTTGCAATTTCAGGCTAATTGATAACTTGTTGATTGGGTGTTATGGGATATTTGGGTTTTTTGTTATATTAAAGGTCCCGAATTGTAGTTAGGTTGCTTTTGAGTTGCGGATTATATTGTGTTGTTGTTTCGCCTATAGTAGGCTTGAGGAAGTAGTAAAATTAGGGGAAATGCTGCCCATTTTTTTAAGATTAAGTTACTCTTGTTATATAGATGAGAGAATCATTCGTAGCTTGACAATAGCTTCACTATCATTGTTGTAGATTAAGATGCAGTGAGCTGAGTTTAGCATTGTTATTGGACAGATTTCTATAAGGTATGTTAAGACTATCCATTCTTTCCTTTTGACATGATCCATATGATATAACGAAACGAGCAAACATGCAACTTTCACAAATGGCTATTTTCTTAGAAGTATTAAGGTTGCCTTGATTCCCCATATGTCTTATTATTATATCGTCTGTTCATGGGTCTCAGAAAAAACATAAGTGATAAAGTTTATTTCGTGATATTAACCGAAGGCATATTGATCTTATGACATCCCAAGAGATCTTCTTGACTTACTTCTTATGCTTTGCATTCATTTATACATGTACATTGACCCATGACCAGATGGCGTTATATACACGTATATTATATGTATATGGGGTATGGGGAAAGGTTACGATGTTATATCTGCCCTACCACCTGATCAGTTGGTATACGTTGATGATTTCGCCTACTGAGGCTGAGATGATGGAATGCCCTCAGAGGCTTGATGATGTTATGTACGCATATACCTATGCATGATATGAAACTTATACGCATATGCATGACATTATAAATGTTTCATGATTCAAGAGTTATTCAGACTTATAGGTTGAGTCTTTTACTCCATGTTTCATTCATGTCTTTTATATATTGATTTTTATGCCTTACATACTCGGTACATTATTCGTACTGACGCCCCTTTTTCTTGGGGGCCTGCGTTTCACGCCCGTAGGTGCAGGTACACAGGCTGACGCCCCCCTTCTAAGGATCCTTGCTCACAGAGAGTTGGTGTGCTCCATTTGATACGGAGCTGCTATTGGGTTTTTGGTACGATATTTTTGTATACATATATGGGTATGACGGGGCCCAGTCTCGTCTTTTATACAATTGTATACTCTATTAGTGGTCTGTAGATAGTCATGTATATATGGATAGTGTGTGGCCTTGTCGGTTTCTATTTTGATATATAGTGGTCCATAGCAGCCTTATCGGCCCGCCCTACCATATTCCGCATATATATATATACGTCTTCTGGGCATGTTTCCTCACGTATGTTATTCACATGATTCAGTAGTTTATTGATAGATATTATGAAACCTACCTCTATTTCATGATTATAGCTTAGACATATGCTTAGGGGTGTTCGACAAGTAGGACTCGAGCACTCGTCATGGCCCATCAGTTTGGGTCGTGACAGTGGGACCGTTATTAAATGGGTGTTCGGATTTTATGAATTTTGTCGGGTTTCGGGATGTGGGATCGGGGTTGATTTTTTAACTTTTGTTAAAGAACTTATCTTTATCGTATGGAATCGATTCTTATAGCTTGTATTGATTGTATTAAGTTATTTGTGGCTAGATTCGAGTCGTTCGAAGGATGATTTGCGAGGCAAGGGCTTGTTGTAGTTTTGATTTGCCCGGTTTGACTAAACTTGGTAAAGAGGGCATGAATCTCCGAATTTCGCAGTATATGGTTGGTATTGAGGTGACACACATGCCAGGTGACGGGCATGTGGGCGTGCACCGTGGTAATTGTGACTCGGTTGATTCTGTGGTACTATGAAGTTATCAAATCTTGTTGCTATTAATGTAATCCCTACGTGTTAGAGTAATTGAGATGCGATCCATGTTAGAAATCATGTTTAGGCTATATGCTTATTCTGTTGGGACCCACTGAGGTTATTTCTGCTGTTGAGTTATTTGCTTAAATTGCAATTATGTACTCAGTTCCATTCATCGTTTGCATATCATATCTCAGTCTCTATTATCATTTATTGTTACATCATGTTATCCTTGTTTGGGCTGATTGGCATGATCTGTGAGATCGAGAGACTAGAGAGATTGATGAATGAGTTGGGGCCTAAGGGCCGGCTTGTGAGTGATATTTATGGGATCGGGCTGCGTACGGAAGCAGGATTTATTGACACATTTATGGGATCAGGATGCATGCTGCAGCATACCATATTGGCTTATATTAGCGCTTGGGCAGGATCCGCCCCTCAAGAGCATGACATACCAGCAGTGAGTGCAGTTACCGTTGAGTGCTGAGTGATTGTGAGTGCTGAGTGATTGGGAGTGCTGAGGATTGAGAGTGCTGAGCGATTGAGCATGCTGAGTGAGATTGAGTACCCTAAGAGTGTGAGTACATGAGTTTATTACTGTGTTGCATTACATGTAACATGCATATTTGACATGCCGATAGAGACATAACATTTCTCATGCTGGCTATATTTGGCATATTTTATCAATATTGAGCTTAAGTTGTTGAACTTGAGAGCATGTTACATTTATGTACCGTGTACGAATTGATTATAGGATTTCTCTTAGTTATTACTGCCTTTTACCTGTTATATCTATACTGTTATTATTTGGATTTGGACTGTGCCTTTCGGAGCTCGTCACTACTTTCAGCCCAAGGTTAGTCCTATTACTTATTGAGTACATTGGGTCGGTTATACTCATACTACACTCTCCTCTTCGTGTGCAGATCCAGGTATATCTGGACCTGGTGGTTGCTAGACTCGGAGTGGCATCTGCTAGGAGACTGTTGAGGTAGCTGCTTTGACGCCCGCAGACCTCGACTCTCCTTCTTTTCAGTTTTATTCTATATTGTTCTATCTTCCAGACAGTTGTATTAGAGATTTAAACTACGTTGGCACTTAGTAGCTCATGAACTCTGTGACACCCGGATTTTGGGGATGTTGTAGTTGAGTCGCAGTTGTTCTTATCGGTTATTTATTAGATTTTTTACTGTTAAACTTATTACATCATGCTTTTAATTTAGAATGCGTAGTTATTTGTGATTGCTGGCTTGCCTAGTAATGTGATAGGCGCCATCAATATATGCTGAAAATTTGGGTCGTGACATTAAGAAAGAAAAGTATACTAAGTGGAAGAAAAATGACAAAGAAAGAATGAAGGTTGTCTGTATACATTCAGAGTGCGAATAGAAAATCATGATATATAAAATGCAACTCTAGGATTTATGGGATGGTTTAGATTTTGCATTAATAAGGGTATTAAATAGTGTAGTGGGAGGCCCGCTTATGAAGAAACTCCAGAAGATATTGTCACTCTTCTAAATGACCTATTTGAAGATGCATATCAATGGCGTACTGACCAAGGTGAATGAAAAATGTTAGAAGTTGTGCACCAAGTAGAATCGTTTATTGCAATCCCGGCCCATATAGCAACTATGGCTAAGGACATCAAGAAATTGACATTGGCCCAGGTGCAGAGTAAACGACAGGCACGATGTGATATTTGCGGATGGGACATCCAACACATGAGTATCAAACCTCTGTTGTGGAGGAAGAAGTGAATGCTATGGGAAGCTTGGACAGAGGCAACTATCAAAGTAGTAATAATTTCAACTCCTTGGGGCAAAGGCACCCCAAATTTTCGTGGAGTTCACCTGGTGCTAGTTTGAATGCATGGCAACAGAATAATCTTGGACCCCAAGGACAAGGAGCTTAGGCTTTCAAAATCAGCAAAGGCAGCAATACCAGCCTGAACAGTCTAATCATTCTAGCATGAAAGATCTAATGAAGGCCTTCATTATTAAGACAGATGAGAGACTTGAAACTCATGGCAATCCATCCAGGAAGAAGGCACAACCATCCAGAACTTAGAAAGACAGGTGGGACAAATTGTTAATCTATTGTTTGCAAGGGCTCCAGGAACTCTTCCTACTGATACCGAAATGAATCCAACAAAAATAATAAATGCAGTGTCGTTGAGGAGTGAGAAAGTATTGAAGGAACCCATTGCCAAACCAAAGAGCGAGTTGATTCAAAGATAAGTAGAGACTGTGAGGGACCAGAAAAATAATGAAAATCATGAAGGTGAAGTGAGGGTAGATCTAAAGGATGGTCTTAAGAAGGAAAGGAAGACAAGAGTTCTGAAAAAGAAGAATGAATTCGATGAATGAGGAGGCTGAGGAAAGTAAATATATGCATGCTCTACCTTTCCTTAGAAGCAAATAATAGAGAAGATGGACAAATAATTTGGGCATTTTTTAGAAGTGCTCAAGCATGTGCATGTTAATCTACCTTTCAAAGAGTGTACTCTCACAAATTCCAGCACATGCTAAGTTCTTGAAGGAGTTATTGTCCAACAAGAGGAAAAGTGGAAGAGACTTTAGTTGTCAAGATCATAGAGCATTGTAGTGCGACTCTGCAAAATAAGCTCCCTCGAAAGTGTGGAGATCCAGGGAGTTTTACTATACCTTGCTCTCTTGGAATTACTAAGTTTGTAAATCTTTGTGGGATTCAGGTGCCTCTATTAATCTTATTTCCTTGTCTATTTTCAGGAAACTTGAGAAAGAAATTTGAGCAATCAATCTATACATGTGTCTTTGCAGCTGGCGGATCCATCCACAATAATACTCGAATCAATAGTGGAAGATGTGCAAGTTCAGATGGACAAATTTGTGTTCCTTGTGGACTTCATCGTGGTGAACATGGAAAAGAATAAGAAGGTCTCTCTGATTCTAGGGAGACCCTTCTTGGCAGCTGGCAGATCTATAATAGATATTCAGGAAATGCAGCAGTAACGACCCGACCAGTCATTTTGAGCATTTGCATTCCATTCAACTATTTGAAGTCTTGAGTAGCTTCGTATGATGTACTATGACTTGTTTTGAATCGCCGGCTTTGGTTTTTAGGTGATTCGGAATTGATTTGGAAGAATGAATTTCATGTTTAAAGCTATAAGTTGGAAGAGTTGACAAGGTTTGGCTTTTTAGTATTTGACCTTGAATCAGAGTTTTGATGGTTTTGTTAGGTCTAGATGGTGATATTGGACTTGGGCGTATGCTCGGATTTGCATTTGGAGCTTTGAAGTCTTAGTAGAAGCCCAAAAAATTAAGCTGGGATCCCGTTCGGGGGTCGAGGACCAAGTCTGGATGTCAAAAAGTAAACAAAACTTTTTACTCTGAGAAAACCTCACAGTCGCGCCGCATGGGGCACCACAAGGCGCGATGCTGCTATGTAATTGCTGCTGCCTGATAAAGTCTCACCTCCCTGAACTTCCTCACAAGCGCGACGCATGGCGCAACGCGCATGTACAAGTTTGTCAGAGTATTCTCCTATTTGAGCTAGGAAAGGGTAGTTTCATATGGGCTTGTTTCTACATGGTATAAATACACCAAAAACATGATTTTTAGAGGACTTTTAACCTACGAAAGATTGGAGAACCAACCGAGGAAAAAAGACTCAAGAATTTATCAAGATTTAACCAACAACCGATGCAATACGGGAGTTTGTATTGAATCATTAGCATTGATGTTTTCTTCGTTCTTAAATCTTATTGAAATGAAATTTCCAATTGCTATGGAGTAATTTCCATTAGGGTGTTGACATATGCGGTGTTTTGATAACTTGATTAGGGATTCGATTCTTGATAATTATTGAAATTAATTGATGGAGTTTTAATTCGTATTGTGGAGTTATTTATTATTTTTCCTAATCGAAAGAGGAGTTTGATATTAAATTTCTTTACATCTTATGCTCTAGTATATATTCGTGATTCAAATATGTAATCTAAAGAGCCTCTTGAATTATTAATCGAACTAGAAAATAGGGTCGTGAGAAGTTACCCTTTAGATCATACCTATCATTTTATAGTTGCAATTGCTTATTGTGCTTCAATTGGATTAATTACTGAATTTAATGCTTAATCAAAAGAGGAACACTAACTTTAAGTGTAATCTGATTATCTGTTAAATTTGTGAGAATCAACAGTATTATAGAGTGAAGTAACTCAAGAATTAGATCCCGGGTCAATTATCTTGCACCTATCTAGTCAATTACCCTTATTTTTCTCGTTGATATTTCTTCGTTGCTCATCCGCTGTCTTTTGTGATCAATTGTTAATTGCTTAAATTTTAGTAGTTAATCGTAGTAATAGTCATCAAATCAAGTGTTAATTTTCCTATATAGTAATCAACTGGAGATTATTCGAACACTGTTTAAATCCAATCCATATGGAGACGAAAATTAAACTACACTATCTTTGACTAGCGAGCAATAATTTTGTGTTGTGTTTTGCACTCATCAAATTTTGGCGCCGTTGCCGGGTATTGGCAATCAATAGTTTTTAAAATAGTTTTTAGGACTAATTCACGAACCAATTTTTTTTTTACTTTAGTGTATTCACGTTTTTCGCACTTGTGTGCAGGATACATGTTTGATTTCTCTTGTGTATGACTTTATCTTCTTCAAAGGAAGTGATACCTTACGAACCAGAGTTGGAGAAACACCTGCAACAACTGAGAAAAGAAAGAGAATTAACAGAAAATTTCTTGGGTCATACTTAGACTCAAGATAACATGGCAAACAAAGAGAATGATAGAGTAGACTTAGCTGCAAGTGAGGCATCATAACAAGAAGTTGCACGGATAGTAGCTGAAGCAACCTGAAGAATTGCTGAAGAGACTGTCGAAGATAATAGGGGTCGAAGAATTCAATCTAAATCGACCCTTGGTTGAAGAGCAGTTCGAGAATGCAGCACCCAGGCCTGGAAGATCATTGGGTGACTATGCTAGACTAGTCTACAATCAATGACTGTCAGGTGTCAGACCTCCACCCATAGCAGCAAACAACTTCGAGTTGAAGCAAGGCTTGCTTCAAACCATCCAAAACAACTGCATCTTTAGAGGGAAGGTGAATGAAGATCCAAACACTCATTTGATGGACTTTGAAGAATCATGAACACCTTCCAATACAATGGAGTATCAAAATATGTGGTATCTTGAGGGTATTCCCCTTTTCATCGAAAGATGACGCGAAGCAATGGCTTCGTAGCTTACCCACGGGATCGATAAGGACATGGGAACAGATGACCAAAACGTTTCTTGACAAGTACTTCTCAGCTGTAAAAACAAGGAAATTCAGAAGGGAAATCCACAATTTCTGCCAGAAGGAGATAGAAACGGTTTTCGAAGCTTAGGAAAGATTCAAGGAGATAGTCAAAAAGTGTTAGCACAATGGAATTGATTTAAGGATGCAACTCCAGGATTTTTGGGATGGACTGACACCCTCCTCGCGACGAACTCTGAATATTGCATGTGGAGGTCCACTAATGATCAATACTCTGGAAGAGGTTGTTTTAATCCTTGATGAATTATTTGAGGATGCTAACCAGTGGCCTGCTGAGAGTATTGACAGAAGAAAATCAGTTGGGGTTCACCAGGTGGACTCTAACACATCCATACAAGCCCAGTTAGATACTATAGCCAAGGAGATAAAAAAGTTGGCATTGGCCAAGGTACAAAATGAGCCGCAAGTAACATGTGACTTTTGTGGAATGGGACACCCTACACATGAATGTCAAGCTTCACCTGAGGAAATCAACGCTGTGGGGAACTATAGTAGAGGAAACTACCAAGGTGGGAACAACTATAATTCTATGGGTCAAAGACATCTAGTTTTTTCGTAGAGTTCACCTAGTGGGAGTTTGAACTTATGGCAGCAAAATAATCCTAGACCGTAGGGTCAAGGGCCACCAGGTTTTCATAGCCAGCAAAGGCAGCAATACTAGCCACAACAGTCAAATCAGTCTAGTATAGAAGATCTTATGAAGGCATCCATTAACAAAACAGATGAAACATTTGAGACTCAGGGAACGACTATCTGGAATCTAGAAAGGCAAATAGGACAAATTGCAAATTTGTTATCTGAGAGGGCTCCTAGGACTCTACCCTCTGACACTGAAAAGAACCCAAAGGAAACAATCAAAGTTGTATCTCTGAGAAGTGGAAAAACATTGGCTGACCCAGTGGTGAAAGCTAGACCCGAGGTGGTGAACAAGCAGACTGAGACACCGAAAGAGAAAAAGAGTGAAGAGTAGAAAGGTTAGAGTAGTGAGGTACAAAAGGAGATTGAAGAAAGTAGACATATGCCAGATCTACCATTCCCTCAAAAGATGAAGCGGGAAAAACTTGACAAATATTTTGGGCGGTTCTTGGAGATGCTCAAGAAACTTTATGTGAACATTCCCTTCATAGAGGTACTCACTCAGATGCCTGCTTATGCAAAGTTCGTGAAGGAAATCCTATCTAGCAAGAGAAAATTGGAGGAGACAATAGTGGTCAAGCTGAATGCCCACTGCAGTGCCATATTGCAAAAGGAAATTACCCAAAAGTGCGGGGACCCAAGAAGCTTCACCATACCATGTTCATTGGGGAGTAAGAAATTCGACAAGGCCTCTGTGATTCTAGTGCATCTATAAATCTAATGCCTCTGTCTGTATTTAGGAATCTAGAAGGTGAGTTTGGAGTGATCAAATTAATAACAGCGTCCCTACAACTAGCTGACCAGACCACGTTTTTACCTGAGGGAATCATTGAGGATATTCTAGTTTGGGTGGACAAGTTTGTGTTCCCCCTAGATTTTATTGTGGTGGATATGGAGGTGAACAAGGAGGTGCCTCTAATTCTAGGGAGGCCATTTTTATGTACAAGCAGAGATATCCTTGATATCTACGAGGGGCAGCTTATACTCAAAGTGGGCAATGAGAAAGTGGTGCTCCAGATGAAGAGGATGATGAAATACCCCAGTGATGAGGCGTCTGCCTACTCATGCTTTAAGTTAGATGTTGTTGGGGAATTGGCTGAAAAATACAAGTTTGACAAGCTTGTGGGGGATACTCTAGAGAGTTGTGTTACTCAGTCTGGCACAGTGGAGGATGAAGATCCTGAAATAAAGAAAGAGGCGGAAGCTCTTGAACCTGAGGATCAAGTGGTTGATGAGGTGGAACTAAAAGAGGAGGCTTCTAAGACTAGTATGGAATTGAAATTCCTCCCTACTTACTTCAAATATGCTTTTCTTGAAACTAACAATTTTCCTATGATTATTTCTGCTTACTTGACAAGTACACAGGAGCAAAGCTGGTGGAGCTACTGAAAAAGTACAAGAATGCCATTGGATGGAGTATAGCTGATATTAAGGAATCAGTCCAGCCATTTGCATGCACAAAATTTTGCTTGAAGAAAATAGCAAGCCAGTGGTGCATCCCCAATACAAGTTGAACAAAAATTTGGAGGAGGTAGTGCACAAGGAGATCATCAAATTGCTAGATGCGGGAGTGATTTTCCCCATCTCTAAAGCCAGTGGATTAGTTTAGTGCAAGTTGTACCTAAGAAGGGGGGCATGACACTGGTGAAGAATGAAGACAATGAATTGATCCCCACAAGAATAGTCACTGGGTGGAGAATGTGCATTGATTATAAAAGGCTGAATGATGCAACAAGGAAGGACCACTTACCACTTCCCTTTATTGATCAAATGCTCGAGAAAGTGGTTGGACATGGATGTTATTGCCTCTTGGATGGGTACTCAGGCTACCATCAGATACCCATTGCCACACAAGATGTTAACAAGACCACATTTACTTGCCCGTCAAGTATTTTTTCTTAGGGGAGGATGCCATTTGGGTTGTGTAATGCACCTGCCACTTTTGAGAGGTGCATGATGTCTATATTCTCAGATTTAAACGGGAAGTCTCTAGAGGTATTCATGGATGATTTCAACCTCTTTGGTGATGACTTTAAGGATTGCTTGATGAATTTGGAGCTTGTGCTTGAACGTTGTGAAGCCACCCACTTGGTTCTTAACTTGGAGAAGTGCCACTTCTTGGTGAAAGAGGGAATTGTCCTAGGCCACAAAGTGACTGCACACGGCATCGAAGTTGATAGAGCTAAGATTGATGTAATTTCTAGGCTCCCTCCATCGACTTCTGTGAAAAATATAAGTGGTTTCTTGGACAAGTTGGGTTATGTTGGACGTTCATCAAAAACTTTTCCAGCATTACCAAAGCATTGATGTAAGGCCCCGAAAAAATTTCGTTAAGGGATTCAAGTTTTGTGCTGTCGAGATAGGGTGATGTGTACGGATGTAGCAGTTAACCTTAAGAGCATCACGCAATTTCGTGTATTTTGAAACCCATAGCACATTCAAGGTGCCAGAATCTTCTCATTTTGAGTTAAACTGATTTTTCCCACACTCAATTGGGTGACTAACGTCACGTATTTGCCCATTTCTCCTTGAGGCTTAGTATTGCCGAACAAGGCACATATGAAGTGAAACAATTGTTACTATCCCTTTCATAACTCATACTCTTCTAATAATAACTGATCGTAATGTCTTTATCCTCCCGATCATGCCTCCCACATATCACATGTCTAAAATGACTCACTTCTTTTGCATCTCGGGATTATGTACATGGTTCCCACGTTATCAATATGTACTAGTTAACTCTATGTCCCATTTGTCGAATCGATGATGTCATCACAATGATTAATCATGTTAGTGCTATTGGTAGTAGCCTTCACATCACTTAGGATATAACCTCTTGTAATGCACTGCTCAGCACATTTATGAATTCCTGAACAGTTCCAGCTCATTCTCGAATCCCGTTGTTCCTCCTTGTATTAAATCTACCGATAGTAGTAGGTGCAGCATGTCAGAGAAGAAGCATCATTCCATGATTGAACATATTGGGTAGGAAGTCTATAGTCATATTCATTCTAGCACATCATAGAATAATGGTTGAAGGTCGCCAAGGGTTTAGTTTGGGTGTTCGACATAGAGATTTATAGTTGAAGAAAGTGAATAAGTTATTCTCAAGATTTTCTCCATGAAGATATTATGTGAATTGTCAATAAAGGTAAAGTAGGTGTAGTGCACATTGGGCCTTATGGAATCTTGAAAGAAATAGGCCAAGCTATGAGTATTATGCTTCCCCGTCGTGGTCCTCTATGCACCTCGTGTTTCATGTGTCTATGTCAATAAAGGTAGTTGGAAGTCCTTTATCTATCATTCCGGTGGGAGCTATTGAAGGTAAAGTTAATGGATAATTGGCTGCGAGAGGTCCCTAATTGTCATCCTTGCTAGATAAGTCCAGAAGTTGAGATTGCCTCTGCTAGGTGCTATGGTTGAGTCTGTGAGTCGAGGAGATGACCTCCAAGGTCGAAAGTATTGTAGAAAGGAAATATTCTCACTTGTTTGTAGAGCCAAATGGCTGTTGTTAAAGGTGCTTTCTATGTGTTATGATTTAAACGTGTACATTTCATGTCATGATACCACTTCTATTAATGTAATGCCCTCAATGTTGAGGTCGGTGTTATTAATATATATTGTGATACTTTGTTGAGTTGTGGATGTGTTGTTAGGAGTTGTTTTGGTGGTTCTCTAGCAGGTGGATAGGCCCAATTACAGAGGGAGACTCTACAGAAATTTCTGAAAATTTTGGGAGTTAGTCAAATTAGGGGGTTATGTTATGTGAAAGGAGAAATGAATTATGTTGAGTGTTCTGGGTAGACTCTACTCCTCATTCAAGGATGAATGATCCTAAGTGGTGGAGGATGTAAGGCCCCGTAAAAATTTCGCTAAGGGATTCAAGTTTTGTGGTGCCGAGGTGGGGTGATGTGTATGGACTTTTTGGGTTGAAGAATGCATCAAGGTATTAGTGGAAATTTTTTGCTGAAGGGCAAGTTATGCGCTCAAATTCGTGACTGCAGATCCATTCTGCAGGCCGCATACCAGTTGTAGAGTTTAGCAGAAAAATGGTTGAATTTTGAAGGTCGTTTTGCTGTCCCTTCTGCTATTGCATATCCATTTCGCGATCTAAATTTTCCATCGTAGATTTGGCATGAAGAATTTTGTTGGATGATTCTGAGGTCCATTCTACGGTCGCATAAGTTGTCTGTTGACCGCAAATCTATCGCAGACTGGTCCAGACTAGCCCAGTTCTTGGCATCGCTTTTGCGGCCCATTTTGCGGGCATCTGTTATGTGGTCCATTCTGTGACCGCAAACCTTGATTTTGGAGGGTCCATTTTCCTATTTTTATAACCCAATCCCATTTTGATAAATAGCCTTTGGGCTCATTTTGAAACGAATGTCTAGCAAATTTAGAGGGAGGTAAGAGTATTTTAGAGAGAGAAGGGGAAGGCCTAACATTCTAAGCACCCATACTTGCACCAATCTTCAAGAATCAATGAAGCCACTCACTAAACCACCATCTATCCGGATAAGTTCCTGTCCTATACCACCCATGCAGGTTTTTTAGGGTCTAAGTATATTGTGGGATTGGAAATAGGCCATGCATGTGGCAATAGCTTGTAGTATGTGGGGTTAATGAACTATTTGGGTAGTTTCTTGTTGAAATCGGTTGAGGAAGGAAGGGATTACCATCGTAGAGCTTTGCAATCTATTTTTCATACTAGGTGTTTGACAAAATTCCTAAGAGAGTTACACCATGGGAATCCTCCTTATTATTAACCGGCTTTCGCTATCTTCTTATAGATTGTTATTGCTAGAAGTGTTGGGGCATTGTAGTAACTTAAGGAAAGCTCAGGCAAGGTATGTGTCTAAACTTCTCTCTTGGAATCGAATTCTATGATGTTCCCATAAGTTTCAAGTATGGTTGGCCCAAGTTCCTAGTAGCCATGTTCCGAGTTATCCCGTACAAAGGTTACTATTCCAAATAAACTTTTGTTGAAAGATATGTACTAGAAATGTGTACCGAATGCTCCTATCGTCTTGTGCTCTCCTTCGGGAATATATTCAAATGTGACCAATGTGTTAGAATATTATGATTTCAATCATGGTTTTAATTGCAAGTTGTTATGCCCAATGATGAAAGAAAACTCAATGTGCCTAAGACCCCTTTTGTTCATATTCATGCTTAATGCCTTGATCGCAAATGCTCTTACTGTTGATGACCTATAAATATGTTTGAAAGTAAAAGAACTAAAGTGAGATATAAAACGTGGCCATGGTTGTTTTAGCTAGTGCATTTGATTTAAAGTCGTGTTTAAGTCGTAAATCACCATGCCCTCCTTTATAAGCATTTCTAATGTGATTCGAGTTCTTACGTACTTAAGAGTTGAAATTGTGTATTGCCCTTTTGTGAAGAAGTATTTAAACAAGATACGATGTATTACTCGCTTATGATTTCTTTTTTACTTGTGTTGTGATTACAAGTCATTGTGCTCCATACTTTGAAAAGGGATCTAATGTGTTTAAAGCCTTCATTACTAATGAACTTAGAGTTGTGATTTCCGGAATATTCTATATGTTGATGTTTATGTTGATGATCCTTGAAAGTAAAGAAATGAAAGCGTGAAATGTGAAATACGGCCAACGTGCCATGAAAGAAGAATCATAAGTATGGCTAAGAGGGCCAATGAAATAATAATGATGTTGTGAATGTGTGAAGTTACTAGCGAGGCTATATATAGTGTGAAACATAATGAGGTGAATATAAAAATATATTTGTAAGAGCAAAACAAAAATATTTTTAGGAGTATCATTAGCAAACCGAGGAAGGGTGGGTCATAAGGCCCACACCCGAAACTACACGTGCCGGTGCAGGGTGGATTATGATTATTCCCCTTATTTGGCATGAGATTGAAATATTGATGTGATTGTGATTATTCCACTTAATTGGGATGAGATTGATGTAAGCGGTGAATTAGAAAGTCAACCCACACGGCATATGTGGGAAGGCAGCCTAGCCGATCGGGTGGAGATCGGACGCCATATTGTGCACATGGTGGTACTACTCTTGGAAACACCTTTTTTTCGCATCACATGTCAAACCACATTGTTCATAGGGAGATGGCCTAGCCGATCGGGCGTGATCAGACTCCGTGCCAAAAACACGGTGGTATGTCGGTGCTAATGCTCTCCCAACCAACAATGTATATTATTTTTGGAAATTGTTATGTTTTAACTTGGCATTTGGATATTATTTATTGTTACTTGTTGCTCCTTGGTGTTTCCTCTTCTGATATTGGCATTCTATTTCAAAAGAGGACATTTAGCTTTACATCTAGTACTATTCCACATGTACTAACATCCCTTTTGTTGGGGCACTGCATCTTCAATGGATGCTGGTGCTCTATTCAGCAGGTTTTGGTAATCCTTACTCTGTTCTGGGCCTTGTGTCATTTGACGTTGTATTTTAAGCTTTGAGGTATAGCAGGGGCCTTGTCGCCGGCACTTCTATTCTTCTCTTATGTTGTACTTAGAGGCTCCGTAGACAGGTTGTGGGTGGTGTTTGATGTTGGATAATGAACTAGAAGTGTTGGTATGTAGCTAACATGTTTTTCATAATATCTATAAACTGGTAATATTTTGGAAGTCGTAAATGAATCTCTTTTGATTAATGGGAAAAGAATGAGGAACACTTGACTCTTCTCATGTCTATCTCTTGTATTGATTCTTACATTGTTAATTATCAAGGTTGGGTAGAAGGCATCTAATAGGCTTGCTTAACTGCGGTATCTCGGTTGAGTGCCCGTCACGCTCCCCGAGGTCGGGGCGTGACAGTTGACTGCATTGCTAGCGAAGGATGTCAAGTTTGTTTTCACTGTGGAGTGCTTAAGAGCATTCGAATTGATAAAGGAAATGCTTGTGAGTGCTCCTATTATGGTGACACCTGATTGGAGCTAGCAATTTGAGATACTGTTTGATGCTAGGGATGTAGCTGCCGCGGCAGTTCTGGGGCAAAGAAAAGATAAGATGTTTAGGCACATCTACTATGCAAGTAGGACGCTGAATGATGCTCAAGTCAACTATGCCACTATTGAGAAAGAATTCTTTGCTGTGGTCTTTGCTTTTGACAAGTTTAGATCATATCTGGTGGGGAGTAAAATGATTGTACACACTGATCACTCAGCCTTGAAATAGCTGTTGAGTAAGGAGGAGTCCAAGTCGCATTTGATGCGGTGGGTGTTGTTGGTCCAAGAGTTTGACTTGGAGATCAAATATAGGAAGGGCACAGAAATCAACTTGCAGATCATTTATCTCGACTTAAGAGACCTCCGGTTGGAATAGTTGAAATAAGGGAAGAGTTCCTTGCTGAGCAGATTTTCTCCATTGCTACGGTCTCGGAAAGGTCACCTTGGTATGTTGATGTAGCCAACTTTTTGGCTAGTGGATGGATGCCCCGTGACCTCTCTCGTGATCAAAGAAGAAAGCTTCAAGGTGAGGTAAGAAGTTATTTTTGGAATGACCCTTTCTTGTTTAAACTGTGTGCAGATTGTGTGATTTGAAGGTGTGTGCCTGAAGGAGAGATGGCAAGCATTCTTTCTCGATGCCGTGATGCAAAAGCTAGAGGACAATATGGTGGAAATCGCACTGCAGCAAAGGTCATGGAAGCCGGTTTCTATTGGCCTACTTTGTACAAAGACGCACGGGTGTATGTAGCTGCACGTGACAAGTGTCAAAGGACAGGAAACATTAGCAAGAGGGATGAGATGCCACTAAAATCCATTTTGGTATGTGAAATTTTATACGTTTTGGACAGTGACTTCATCATCTTGTTACCATAATCTCATTCTTATGAGTATATCCTAGTAGTCGTTGACAATGTCTCTAAATGGGTCGAAGCAATGCCTACTAGGACCAAGGATGCTCGGGTGGTGTGTCAGTTCTTACGGAAGAACATATTTTACCTGCTTTGGGACACGTCAAGTGATTATCAGTGACAATAAGTCACACTTTGTGAGCAAGCAGTTCTCTGCATTTTTGTCTAAGTATGGGGTGTCACACAAAACAGGAACCCCGTACCATGCCAAAAATAGTGGGCAAGTTGAAGTGGCTAACCGTGAACTTAAACGAATTCTTGAAAATACGGTTAGTGCTTCTCGTAAGGAGGTCTATAAAGTTTGATAAAGCTCTATGGGCATACAGAACTGCGTTCAAAATAACCATAGGATCTTCACCATTCAAATTAGTGTATGCAAATTCATGTCATCTACCTGTTGAGATAGAACATAAAGCGTATTGGGCAATTAAGATGCTTAATCTTGATCTTAGTCTTGCAGGTTAACACAGGTTGGCGCAAATGAACGAATATGAAAAAGCACGAATCTTCAAGGAAAAGAAAAAAAGGTGGCATGATCAACTGATTAAGCCAAAGGAGTTTCATGAAGGGGACAGAGTCTTACTATACAATAGTAGACTTAGGTTGTTCCTTGAAAAATTCAAGTCAAGATGGACAGGTCCGTATGTGGTGAAACGCGTCTCACCGTATGGCGCCACTGAAATATAGGATGAAGAAGGGAATGAATGCTTTAAGGTGAATGGGCACAGGTTGAAACATTACTTTTTTGTAGGATTTGACAAGCAATATTCTAGCATCGAGATCAAATGAGCCTAAGTAACGGAGTCAAGATGACGACTATAACTCAGAACTGCTTCTATCCCTTTTTTCTTGCTTTTGTATAATAGTTTAGATAATTATAGATTAATATTATTAGAGATTAGGAGTTTTCCTACTTGTTTGGACAGGTATAAGCATGAATTGAACACAAAATAACTACATAATTGTAAGGCACCGTAAAATTTTGCAAAGGAATTTAAGGTTTCGTGGTGTCGAAGTAGGCTTACATTTTTGAGGTTTGCGGCTCGAACTTTTTGGGTTGAACAATGTGCTGGGGAATAAAGAAACAATTTTTGGCAGAAAAGACATTTCTGCGGCCCACTATGTGGCCGCAGAATCACTCTGCGGACCGCAGAATGGCCGCAGAGTGAAGCAGTGACGGGATAAGTTTGGAGAAGGTATGCGATGCATTATGCGACCGTAGAACAGGTCTGTGGGCCGCAGAACCACCATAGAGCCAACCAGTATTTTCCAGTTCAAAGGCACCAAATTGTGCGGCCGGTTTGCGGACCGCATACCCATTCTGCGGTCACTCTGCGATCGCAGATTGTGTTTCAGATTTTCATTATTCTGATTCTTGTAACCCGACCCCATTTTGATAAATAACCTTTGGGGGTCATTTTTAAGGGTTTCATCTAATATTTTTAGAGACAAGTGAGAGTGTCTTAGAGAGATAAAGTGAAGACCTAGTCATTTGTTTATCAATTCTTGCTCAAGGCTTGAAGATTACACAAGGAACTTGCTAGGGCTTCAAAGAGGTAAGAATTTCTTCCCCCAATTCTTTAATTTCGATTTTGGGGTAAAAGGTTGGTGATTGGGAGTATGATTCTTGGGTGTGACAGTATTATGTATACGTGCATGTACAATTAAGGTTTGTGGGAAGATTGTTGAGATCAAATAAGTAAAGATTAGGTTGCGGAATGAAGGGAATCTTGTAGAAGAACCTTGTAGCCAAATTTGCACACCTAGTGTTTGATAAAATGCTCGAATCAGCTAAAACCGTGAATATCTTCCTAATTTATGTTCAATTTGCTATGTCTCAAAATAGATTGGAATTTCTAGGATTTTCGGAACATTGTAATAATTTAAGGAAAGCTCAAATCGAGGTATGTTGGCTAAACTCCTCTCGTAGAATTGAATCCTATGGTATTCATGTAATTTATGTAAGTCCCGAGTTGTTCATTATAAAGTTGGCTATTCCGAATAAGTTTGTGTTGAAAGATACGTGCTCAATATGTATACCAAATGCTTTTATCATGTTCTGTTATCCTTTGAGAATGTTCTCAAAGTATGGGTTGTGCATTAAAGATCTTTCGACCTCAAGTCAAGTTAAAAAAAAAAGGCTATTATGCCAAATTTTGTGAAAAATCTCTATGTGTGTAAGATTCTTAATTGCTCACATGTGTACTAGAAACCTTGATTTGTAATGCTTTATTGTTGTTGATGATGATGATGTTTGAAAGTGAAAAAGGTGAGCATGAAATACTAAATACGGTCGACGTGCCAAGAATGATTTTATAATTATGGACACTAGTGCCAATGAAATGAAAAAATGTGAAAGTAGTATGAAATGAGACGATTAGTATAAAAGGATGATGTCTCGAATGGGACGGCCTAGCCGATTGGGTCGTGATCGGATGCCATGCCGCACACATGGTGGTGATTGTGCTGGAAATTATAATTGAAATTGTGATTGTGTTTGATGTCTCAAATGAGACGGCCTAGCCGATCGAGTCGTGATCGGACTCCGTGCTAAAAGTACAGTGGTATTTGTATTGTGAACGGCGGCATATTGGTAGTAAAGATCTCCCAACTTAAGATATGGAAATTTATTTGAACATTGTCTTGATCCTAATTTTAGGTTTGATGTTGTTGTGGCTTCCACTGATATTATGACTATTCTTACATGTATTATTTATTATTCTATTGAGAGTGTGTTTTGTCATTCATACTAGTACTATTCCATATGTACTAATGTCCCTTTTGCCGGGGGCACTACATCTTCAATGGATGCAGGTGGTTCCACATCAGGAGACATTGATCAGTGATAGCGGTACACCCTCTTCCCAGCTGACTTGGTGAAGCCCTATTCGTTTCGCGGTCATGTATCTTTTGTTCCTTGTGTATTGTGTTTGAGGTATAGTCGGGGCCTTATTGCTGGCATTATCATAATACTCTTCTTTATCCATTAGAGGCTGTGTAGACATAGTGTGGGTTGTATATTGGTGCTGGGGAAGTCAAACAATGTTATGTTGTGTTTGAATTACTTGGTCCATTTCAGACCCTGAAAAATATGTGTGAAATTTGAGACTTTAAAATGAAGTAACTAATGGTAATAATTTGGTATTGTATACATAATCTCTTTATGGTCTAATCTACGAAAATATGTCTTCTCTTTATTCATAAGTGAGTTTGGGTAGAAAGTAACTAACAGGCTTGCTTGACCGGGTTCACTCGGTTGAGCGCCGGTCGCGCCCCCCAAGTTCGAGGCGTGGCAAACTTGGTATCACAGCCTAAGGTTTTAAAGTGTCCTAGGATGTCTCAGGGCCGTGTCTAGTAGAGTCCTTCTTATCAGTATGTTGTCGACCACATCTATAATTAGGATGCTACTTGGGCATTTAGGAATAATACTCTTCTTTCATGTTCTCGATCGTGCGATAAAGCTGATTGTAAGATTGTTCCTCCTTTAGCTTATGCGTTGCTCTAATTTTCAGTACATGGCATCTACGAAGAAGGCAAGAACTGGCCAAAGAGCCAATGTCATCCCAGGAGTGGCAATTGATTCTATATTTGATTATGCGGGTGAGCACCCAAGGGGTGAGGATAATCCCTCAATTACTACACTGCTTGATTCTACTACAACTGATCAGACCGCACCTGCCCCTACACCAACTGAGGGTGCAACGGTCCCTCCAACTGATATTCCAGTTCCCCCTACAGCCCCAGCTTCCGATTCCGGTGTTTCTGATGGGGATCTTAGGGGAGCCATACAGATGTTGGCTCAGATAGTGCCTTCCCAGGCCCAGAGATCAAATGTTGCATCTACTCCTTCTAGCCAACCAGGGGATTCTGCTAGTTCCACGATGAACAGGTATCTCTAGTTGGATCCTCCAGTATTCATGGGTACTAACCCAGAGGAAGACCCCCAGGACTTCATTGATGAGATGCACAAGACTCTCTGAGGTATGCGTGCTACTGAGACAGATGCAGTGCAATTGGCCAATTACCGCCTGAAAGAGGTGGCATATTCTTGGTTTGAGATATGGGAGGAGTCCTGTGAGGAAGGGAGCCTTTCGGCGAGATGGGGTGAGTTTGCCGATGCCTCCATTGATCATTTATTTCTTGCCTGTCGAGCTTAAGGCAACCCGTGCCGCAAATTTTGAGAGCTTGAGGCAAGGTAGCCTGAGTGTGTGGGAGTACCATATGAGATTCACACACCTGTCAAAGTATGCTATTTACATGTTGCACACTATGGAGGCTAGAGTGCTTCAGTTTGTGCAAGCCTTAGTCCCTTGGTAAATAATGAGGCCGCTACAGCTGCCTTGAATTCTGATATGAAATATGGGAAGATGGTGGCATTCGCTTAAGCCCGCAAATTGAAGTACAGAATAGAGCGAGAGGGTAGCAATAAGGCTCAATCTGCGGGCAACTTTGGTGGTTCTTCTGGTGGTGGAAGGTCAACATTCAGGGAGGGTCATCAGGGCCTCTCAGTCCTTTGCTCAGTCTTTGGCTAGTGCATCGCCATCAGGGCCTAGTCAGCAACAGTGGAGCCATTTCAGGCCCAGCCTGGGCAACAGGGGCTCCTATCAGCAGGGTCGTCATGGTGGTAGAATCCAGCAGCGATGGAGGCCCCCATGCCCTAGGTGTTGAAAGATGCACTTAGGAATATGCTACTTGGACTTACCCATATGCTACCGGTGCGCATTGAGGGGTCGCATTCAGAGAGATTGTCGTTCGTCCCGCCAGGGTGCGGGCAGGGGCACGGCACAGCCAGCCAGTTCTACAGCTACTACATCTGTAGCACCTCCTCCAGCTCGAGGCACTACAACACTCGCAGGGCGTGGTACAGCTAGGGGTGGAGCACAAAGTTCGAGAGGATCCGGTTGTTTCTATGCTATGAGGGGTCGCCAAAATTCAGAGTCTTCTCCAGATGTTGTAACAGCTATATTGACTGTCCAATCTCATGATGTGTATGCTCTTATTGATACCGGTTCCAATTTGGCATATGTCACTCCTTATGTTGCTATGGAATTTGGGATAGAACCAAAACAGCTTCACGAGCCGTTCTCTGTATCTACTCCGGTTGGGAAATTTATTTTGGCCGCGCGGGTTTATAGGGATTGTGTTGGCCACGTTGCGTGGTCGGGAAACCATGGCCGATCTCATTGAATTGGGAATGGTTGATTTTGATGTAATAATGCAGATGGACTGGCTTTTATTCATGTTTTGCCAAGCTTGATTTCTGAATCACGACCGTTAGGTTCGAATTTCCAAATGAGCCAGTCATTGAGTGGAAGGGGGAAGATGTGGTGCCGAAGGGTAGGTTTATTTCTCACCTTAAGGCCACCAAAGATGATCTACAAACGGTGTGTTTACCATTTGGTCCGGGTTACGGACACCGATGCTGAAGCACCTACACTTGAGTCCGTACCTATTGTGAATGAATTTTTGGGAGTCTTTCCGAATGAACTCCCTGGGATCCCACAAGATAGGTAGATTGATTTTGGGATTGATGTGATGCTTGACACGTAGCCTATTCTATTCCTCCCTACAGAATGGCACCGGCAGAATTGAAGGAGCTAACCGAACAATTAAGTGATTTATTATAGAAGTGTTTCATCCAGCCAAGTTTTGTCACCTTGAGGTGCAATGATTCTCTTTGTAAGGAAGAAGGATGGGTCACTAATAATGTGTATCAACTATCGGCAGCTCAATAAGGTCACAATCAAGAATAAATACCCACTGCCAAGAATAGATGAATTGTTTGACCAATTGCAAGGTGCTAAGTACTTCTCCAAAATTGATTTACGATTCGGATACCACTAATTGAAGAATAGGTAGCAGGATATTCTGAAAACAGCTTTTAGGACCCAGTATGGGTACTTTGAGTTCCTGCTAATTTCTTTTGGGCTAACAAATGCCCCCGCAACTTTCATGGATCTTATGAATCAGGTTTTCAAGCCGTTCCTCGACTCTTTTTTGATAGTGTTTATTGACAATATCCTTGTATATTCACGCAATAGAGGGGACCATGCCAAACATCTCAGCGGAGTTCTGCAGACCCTGCATTAGCACAAGCTATATGCAAAGTTTTCAAAGTGTGAATTTTGGCTTAAATCTTTCACATTCTTAGGTCATGTCGTCTCTAGGTAAGGAATTAAGGTTGATCCTCAGAAAATTACAACCGTAATGAATTGGGCTAGACCTACTACCCCAACTGAGATTCGCAGTTTCTTAGGATTAGCTGGATATAAAAGAAAGTTTGTGGAGGGGTTTTCTTACTCTTGCCTCTCTGTTGACTATATTGACACAGAAGGTGGTTAAATTCCAACGATCAGATGCTTGTGAAAGGAGCTTCCAGGAATTGAAAGAAAGATTTACTATGGCACCGGTGTTGACCCTACAAGAGGCTACAGATCAATTTATGGTATATTGTGATGCTTCAAGAATCGGTCTTGGGTGTGTATTAATGCAACATGGCAAGGTAATAGCGTATGCTTCCAGGAAACTCAAGAATCATGAAAAGAACTATCCAACACATGATTTAGAATTTATGGCAGTGGTATTTGCATTAAACATATTGGCGTCATTATTATCCATAGACCATAAGAGCCTTCAGTACATTTTCAGACAGAAGGAGATGAATCTAAGGCAGAGGAGATGGCGTGTAGTACTTAAGGATTATGACATCGATATTCTATATCATCGGGGGAAGGCTAATGTTGTGGCGAATGCTCTTAGCCGGAAATCTATGGGAAGTTTAGCACACTTGGAGGCATATCAAAGGCCATTGGCCGAGGAAGTTCACCGATTGGCTAGTTCGGGAGTTCGTCTTGCGGACTCTAGTAAAGGAGGGGTGATTGTGCAAAATAGGGCTGAATCATCACTTATTGTAGAAGTCAAGGAGAAGCAATACAACGATCCATTGTTGGCACAATTGAAAGAGGGGTTCATAAACACAAGACCATGGCCTTTTCTCTTGGCATGAGTGATGGTACAGTAAGGTACCAAGGGCGTCTATGTGTTCCAAATGTAGATGGTCTCCGAGAGAGAATCATGACTGAGGCTCACACTTCTAGGTATTCCGTGCACCCGGGCTCTACAAAAATGTATCATGATCTTCAGGAAGTCTATATGTGGAATGATATGAAGACGAATGTAGCGGACTTTGTGGTGAGATGTCTAAACTGTCAGTAAGTGAAGGCCTAACACCAAAAGCCCGGTGGGTTGGAATAGAACATAGAAATTCCAATGTGGAAGTGGGAAATGATTAATATGGACTTTGTGGTAGGACTACCTCGCACTCCTCGTAAGTTTGACTCGATTTGGGTGATTGTGGATCGACTCAAAAAATCAACACACTACCCGTTAAGGCTACTGACACAATGGAACAGTATGCTCAGTTGTATATCAAAGAAATAGTCAGGTTGCATGGCATTCCCATTTCTATCATTTCTGATCGGGAGGGCACAGTTCACGGCTAATTTTTGGAAGAAATTTCAGAAGGTTTGGGTACTTCGGTAAATCTTAGTACAACCTTTCACCCGCAGACTGACGGGAAGGCAGCACGGACTATTCAGATGCTTGAGGATATGTTGCGCGCTTGTTTTCTTGACTTCAAAGGTAGCTGGGATGATCATTTGCACTCATAGAATTTTCCTGCAACAATAGTTATCATGCTAGCATACAGATGGCACCATTCGAGGCTTTATATGGTAGGAGATATAGATCTCCCATTGTGTGGTTCGAGATTAGGGAAGCAGAGTTGATAGGGCCAGACCTCGTGCATCAAGCTATGGAGTTCAAAGAAGATGATTGGGTATTCTTGAAAGTTTCCCCCATGAAGGGTGTAATGTGATTATGTAAGAAGGGAAATTTAGTTCGAGGTATGTCGGACGTAGAGAATCATTTAAAAGATCGGTGAGGTGGTGTACAAGGCTACCACCTAAGATGTCATTAGTGCACCCGGTGTTTCATGTGTCTATGTTAAAGAAAGTAGTTGGAGACCCGACACACATTGTTTCAGTTGAGGCTATTGAGGCTAATGAGGAATTAACTTATGAAGAGATTCCAGTTTCTATTATTGATCGGCAAGTCCGAAAGTTGAGAAATAAAAACATTGCCTTCGTGAAAGTGTTATGGCGAAACCAGCAAGTTGAAGAGGCCACCTGGGAGGCCGAGGAAGAAATAAACAAGAAGTATCCTTATTTGTTTGAATAGCCATATATTTATAAAGTTGTGTTCTATGAAAATGCTAAGAGTTACCTTCTATGAATTATGTATCATTCGTATAGTTAATGTTAAGGGTGTTCCTTTTCAGGTAATATATTGCTTATGAGGCAATGGTTGGTAATGTTTTTATGTTATATTGCATCATCGGATTATGTATATGTTGTTAGGATTGGTTTCTGGGATTCGCTGGCAGGTGGATAGGCCCAGTTACAGAGGACGCTCTAGCAAAAATTTTGGAGATTTAGGAAGTTAACCAAAATTTGAAATTGTTGGTGTGTGTCAATTAACAGTTGTGCCACATTGGATGCTAACAACGGATTTTGACCCTCATTCGAGGACGAATGATAAGTGGGGGGAAATGTAAGCCCCCGTAAAATTTCGTAAAGGAATTTAAGGTTTTATGGTACCGAAGTAGGCTTACGTGTTTGAGGATTGAAGAAATACTTCGCGGCTCAGACTTTTTGGGTTGAACAATGTGCTAGGGAGTAAAGAAAAAATTTTTGGCAGAAAAGACATTTTTGCGGCCCACTATGCGGCTACAGAATGACCGTAGAGTGAAGCAATGACAAGGTAAGTTTGGAGGAAGGTCTGCGGGCTGTAGAACCACCGCAGAACAAACCAGTAATTTCTAGTTCTGGGGAACCAAATTGTGCGGCCGGTTTGCGGACTGCATACCCATTGTGCGGTCACTCTGATCGCAAATTGTGTTTCGGAGATTTATTTTAAGATTTTTTTAACCCGACCATATTTTGATAAATAGCCTTTGGGGGTCATTTTTAAGGGTGGCATCTGATATATTTTGAGAGAAGTGAGAGTATCTTAGAGAGATAAGTGAAGACCTAGTCATTTGTTCATCAATTCTTGCTCAAGGCTTAAAGATTTCACAAGGATCTTGCTAGGGCTTCAAAGAGGTAAGAATTTCTTCCCCCAATTCTTCAATTTCGAGTTTGGGGTAAAAGATGGGTGATTGGGAGTATGATGATTCTTGAGTGTGAGAGTATTATGCAAACGTGCATGTACCAATAAGGTTTGTGGGAAGATTGTTAAGCTCAAATAAGTAAAGATTGGATTGTTGAATGAAGGGAATCTTGTAGAAGAACCCTGTAGCCAAATTTGCACTCCTAGTGTTTGATAACATGCTCAAATGAGATGAAACCATGAATATCTTCCTAATTTGTGTTCAATTTTATGTCTCAAAATAGATTGGAATTTCTAGGATTTTCGGAACATTGTAATAATTTAAGGAAAGCTCAAATCGAGGTATGTTGGCTAAACTCCTCTCGTAGAATTGAATCCTATGGTATTCATGTAATTTATGTAAGTCCCGAGTTGTTCATTATAAAGTTGGCTATTCCGAATAAGTTTGTGTTGAAAGATACGTGCTCAATATGTATACCAAATGCTTTTATCATGTTCTGTTATCCTTTGAGAATGTTCTCAAAGTATGGGTTGTGCATTAAAGATCTTTCGACCTCAAGTCAAGTTAAAAAAAAAGGCTATTATGCCAAATTTTGTGAAAAATCTCTATGTGTGTAAGATTCTTAATTGCTCACATGTGTACTAGAAACCTTGTTTTGTAATGATTTATTGTTGTTGATGATGATGATGCTTGAAAGTGAAAAAGGTGAGCATGAAATACTAAATACGACCGACGTGCCAAGAATGATTTTATAATTATGGCCACTAGTGCCAATGAAATGAAAAGATGTGAAAGTAGTATGAAATGAGACGATTAGTATAAAAGGATGATGTCTCGAATGGGACGGCCTAGCCAATCGGGTCGTGATCGGATGCCATGCCGTGCACATGGTGGTGATTGTGCTGGAAATTGTAATTGAAATTGTGATTGTGTTTGATGTCTCGGATGAGAAGGCCTAACTGATCGAGTTGTGATCGGACTCCGTGCTAAAAGTACGGTGGTATGCAAAATTTTATACGTTTTGGACAGTTACTTCATCAGCCCGTTACCATAATCTCATTCTTATGAGTATATCCTAGTAGTCGTTGACTATGTCTCTAAATGGGTCGAAGCAATGCCTACTAGGACCAATGATGCTCGGGGTGGTGTGTCAGTTCTTACGGAAGAACATATTTTACCTGCTTTGGGACACGTCAAGTGATTATCAGTGACAATAAGTCACACTTTGTGAGCAAGCAGTTCTCTGCATTTTTGTCTAAGTATGGGGTGTCACACAAAACAGGAACCCCGTACCATGCCAAAAATAGTGGGCAAGTTGAAGTGGCTAACCGTGAACTTAAACGAATTCTTGAAAATACGGTTAGTGCTTCTCGTAAGGAGGTCTATAAAGTTTGATAAAGCTCTATGGGCATACAGAACTGCGTTCAAAACAACCATAGGATCTTCACCATTCAAATTAGTGTATGCAAATTCATGTCATCTACCTGTTGAGATAGAACATAAAGCTTATTGGGCAATTAAGATGCTTAATCTTGATCTTAGTCTTGCAGGTGAACACAAGTTAGCGCAAATGAACGAGTATGAAAAAGCACGAATCTTCAAGGAAAAGAAAAAAAGGTGGCATGATCACTTGATTAAGCCAAAGGAGTTTCATGAAGGGGACAGAGTCTTACTATACAATAGTATACTTAGGTTGTTCCTTGAAAAATTCAAGTCAAGATGGATAGGTCCATATGTGGTGAAACGCGTCTTACCGTATGGCGCCACTGAAATATAGGATGAAGAAGGGAATGAAAGCTTTAAGGTGAATGGGCACAGGTTGAAACAGTACTTTTTTGTAGGATTTGACAAGCAATATTCTAGCATCGTGATCAAATGAGCCTAAGTGACGGAGTCAAGCTGACGACTATAACTCAAAACTGCTTTTATCCCTTTTTTCTTACTTTTGTATAATAGTTTAGATAATTGTAGATTAAGATTATTAGAGATTAGGAGTTTTCGTACTTGTTTGGACAGGTATAAGCATGAATTGAACACAAAATAACTACATAATTGTAAGGCCCCGTAAAATTTTGCAAAGGAATTTATGGTTTCGTGGTGTTGAAGTAGGCTTACGTTTTTGAGGATTGTGGAAATTCTTTGCGGCTCGAACTTTTTGGGTTGAACAATGCGTTGGGGAGTAAAGAAACAATTTTTTGCAGAAAAGAGATTTTTGCGGCCCACTATGCGGCCGCCGAATCACTCTACGGACCGTAGAATGGCCGCAGAGTGAAGCAGTGACGGGATAAGTTTGGAGAAGGTATGCGATGCACTATGCGACCGCAGAACAGGTCTGTGAGCCGCAGAACCGCCATAGAGCCGACCACTATTTTCCAGTTCAAAGGCAACAAATTGTGCGGCCGGTTTGCGGACCGCATACCCATTCTACGGTCACTCTGCGATCGCAGATTGTGTTTCAGAGCTTTATTATTCTGATTCTTGTTAACCCGACCCCATTTTGAAAAATAACCTTTGGGGGTCATTTTTAAGGGTTTCATCTAATATTTTTAGAGACAAGTGAGAGTGTCTTAGAGAGATAAAGTGACCTAGTCATTTGTTTATCAATTCTTGCTCAAGGCTTGAAGATTACACAAGGAACTTGCTAGGGATTCAAAGAGGTAAGAATTTCTTCCCCCAATTCTTTAATTTCGATTTTGGGGTAAAAGATTGGTGATTGGGAGTATGATTCTTGGGTGTGAGAGTATTATGTATACGTGCATGTATAATTAAGGTTTGTGGGAAGATTGTTGAGATCAAATAAGTAAAGATTGGGTTGTGGAATGAAGGGAACTTGTAGAAGAACCTTATAGCCAAATTCGCACACCTAGTGTTTGATAAAATGCTCGAATGAGCTGAAACCATGAATATCTTCCTAATTTATGTTCAATTTGCTATGTGTCAAAATAGATTGCAATTGCTAGGATTTTCGAAACGTTATAGTAATTTAAGGAAAGCTCAAATCGAGGTATGTTTGCTAAACTCCTCTCCTAGAATTGAATCCCATGGTATTCATGTAATTTTTGTAAGTCCCGAGTTGTTCATTATAAAGTTGGCTATTCTGAATAATTGTGTGTTGAAATATACGTGCTTAATATATATACCAAATGCTTTGATCATGTTATGTTATCCTTTGAGAATGTTCTCAAAGTATGGGTTGTGCATTAAAGATCTTTCGACCTCAAGTCAAGTTCAAACAAAGGCTATTATGCCAAATTTTGTGAAAAATATTATGTGTATAAGATTCTTAATTGCTCACATGTGTACTACAAACCTTGATTTGTAATGCTTTATTGTTGTTGATGATGATGTTTGAAAGTGAAAAAGGTGAGCATGAAATACTAAATACGGCCGACGTGCCAAGAATGATTTTATAATTATGGCCACTAGTGCCAATTAAATGAAAAGATGTGAAAGTAGTATGAAATGAGACGATTAGTATAAAAGGATGATATCTCAAATGGGACGGCCTAGCTGATCGGGTCGTGATCGGATGCCATGCCACACACATGGTGGTGATTGTGCTGGAAATTATAATTGAAATTGTGATTGTGTTTGATGTCTCGAATGAGACGGCCTAGCCAATCGAGTCTTGATCGGACTCCGTGCTAAAAGTACGGTGGTATTTGTATTGTGAACGGTGGCATATTGGTAGTAAAGATCTCCCAACATCAGATACTTGGGATTGAAAGCTTGTTACGCCTCAGTGAATCGGTGAATGTTAACATAGTCAAAGAGTTCTATGCTAACTGGCAACCTGAGGCCAGTTTAGATGCGGTGTATGAAGTGAAGGTGAGAGGCAAGATGATTCCCTTTTCCTCACGGGTAATCAATCTAATCATGGGGTTCACAGAACACTCTTATAAGTTGTTCTTAAAGTTGTTGCGTCGACACCCCTATCCTGATATTAGACGCCAGCTGTGTGGCGGGAATTCTTGCCACATGGATGCGAGATGCTAATGAGTTCCTCAAAGACATGAAGAAGTTCAATTTCCAATGTCCCGCCAGAGTCATTCTCCAGTTGATTAATGCAAAGATCATGCCGACCCAGAACGATATTTACGTCTCCTAGTTGAAGGTGTGCCTTATTTGTGCTATCTTGACTCGGATGAAGTTTGATCTGGGTAAGATTATGCTTGAGCACATGGCTCGAGTACAACCACTTGGGGCTTGCCACCTGTATTTCCCGAGCATGATCATGCAACTTCTGAGGATGCACCATGTGGAGGAGGAGTTTCATTATGACGGGACGATTCCGGTGATGCGGCCTCTTAAGGCCTTTGATGTCACAGCTGTGACAGACCCCCCCACCCCTTTTGTTGTTGTTCCTGTGGATTAGAGATTACTTCGTGTCGAGGAGACACTGCAACTACTATTTGTTGATATGCGCCATCTCGCTGCTGGGGGGAGATTGATTTGGAAGAGAAATAGGAGGACCACCCCCTCTTCGCGATCACTCAGCAGTGGTTGCGCTTGCAAGATGGAGCACAGATGCCACCGGATGAGGATGTAAACTTTGTTCCCTCTGATGATGAGGAGTACCTGCACACCTTTGAGGGTGTTGATGAGGAGTAGGCCACAGGCCTCAGGGAGTTGGGGTGGGGTGCTCCTATTTGGTTGTATTTGTATTTTTTTCTGTTTGTCAGTTGGTTTTGTTTGATTTGTTTCTTGCTTTCTTAGACAATATGGTCTGTAAATTATAACTCTGAATTCTATCGGTTAATTGTTTAGTTTTGGCTCTTCCCGATGATGGATTTCGTCGACTGGCTTCTTGTGGGATTTGAAGTCAAACGAGAAAAATACAAAAAATCAAAAAAAAATTGAAAATCCAAAAATATGTCTTTTATTTTATTTTAGTTTATTTTACTTTTTTAGGTAGTGTAACAATTCTCCCTTGATTTTTTTTTGTGCCGCGGTACTTTTCTAAGGATTTTAATTGAACAGGTGTAGTTAGGTTTTTTTTAGTTTTATATGAATAAAGAATCTTGAGTCATAGTGCTAATTTGAAGCAATTTTCCTTGACTGTATATGGCTTGAGAGTGGCGAGTGTCTTAGTTGTGACGCGTAGGCTCAGTTCTTGACTCTTAAATAAGTACCTTTAATTGTGTGATTGTGACTTTGCTTAACTGCTTTGACTAGAGAGCCAGGATAGATCCGATCCTAAGTGAGTTATATGCCAACGTGTGAGTGAGGTTTTTGTTGATATTCTGTGCATGTCAGTTGGTGTCTAGAACTTGTCCGGTGTGTTTGCAAAGTGAAATACTTGTCTAGTCTAGGAAGTGATATGGGCATTTCTTTGTAAGCCAATTATATGTCTGTGACCTGCCTAATTGTTGTATATCCTAGTTAGCCCTCTTGAGCCTATAATACTATTTTCTTTGGCAACCACACTAGAAGCCTGTCCCCTTGTTTGAATTGACTATCTGCTTGAACCGTTTACCTCTCTTTAGCACTTGATATATTTATGAGCTTGTTAAAAGCTACGAGGAGGTATGGTTGGGTTTTTGAATAGAACTATCAAAAAAGAGAAAGGTGCACCGTTTGACAAAATTGTGAGAGCCACTTGTAGGGACGTGAAAAAAAAGAAGAGAAAATTAGAATCTAGAAAAAGAGAAAAAATATTGGTGGTTGTATATATGATAAAGAAATTTATTCCTTGTTAGTGGTAAATCTTGCTTTGTCTGTGCTTAAAGAAATTGGGAGCTTGATGTTAATATGATGTGAAGGCTGGGGTTCGGTTCAACACAAGTATGGGGTTTGGATTGTTAATGTATATGTATTAAAGTGCTTAGAGAGATGTAGCCACTATATGTATATGTATCCTACCCGTCCCGCAGCCTACATTACAACCAAAATAAAGTTCTACTTGATCCTTGACTGAATAAGCTTAATTAGTAGAGTATTACACTACAGGGAAGCCTATGGTACATTCTCTGTGGTCCATAAATTTTATTTTTGAGAGTGAACGAATTTTTTCTATCTTGAGTTCCTATTTGTTTTTGAATTTTATTGTCTATGGAACTACTCTCTATTATTTGTGTGAGGGAACATGACTTGTGAAGGTAAGGTAAAGTCTTTGACCTCTGTATTAGAGTAAGTGAACAGGTTGTGAAAAATGCGTGGTGTTTTTGAGTCGAGTCTTGAGGCTAGGATGTTAGGATATGGTGCTTAGGGAAGTTGTTTAATGAATAGTTCATCCCTATGCGAAGTGTAGCTTGATTGCTCGAGGACGAGCAATGGTCTAAGTGTGGGGTTGATGGTAGGCTAGAAACCCGTGTTTTAGCCATAGTATTGCACTCTAATTACTGCATTTTATGTGTTTTTGAGCTTAAATGGTGGTGAATTACACTTATTACGTGTTTTATGCCTTGTAGGAAATGATTCTGAGCAATTAAGGTAATTTGGAGCTAAATCGAACAAGTTAGAGCTTTGAAGTCTCAGTAGAAGCCCAAGAAATTAAGTCGGGATCTTGTTCGGAGGTCGAGGACCAAGTCTGGATGTCAAAAAGTGAAAAACAACTATTTACTCTGAGAAAACCTCACAGCCGCACTACATGGAGTGCCGTAAGGCGCGACGCGGCTATGTAATTGCTGCTGCCTGACAAGGTCTCACCTCTCTGAACTTCCTTACAAGCGTGCCACATAGCGCAACGTACATGTACAAGTTTGTCAGAGTAGTCTCCTGTTTCGGCTAGGAAAGGGTAGTTCGTCCGAGCTTGTTTCTACATGGTATAAATAGACCAAAAACACGATTTTAAGAGGATTTTTGACCTACGAAAGATTGGAGAACAAAGCAAGGCAAGAAGACTCAAGATTTCATCAAGATTTCAACCAACAATCGATGCAATACGGAAGTTTGTATTGAATCATTAGCATTGATGTTTTCTTTGTTCTTAAATTTTATTAAGATGACTCTTTCCATTGCTATGGAGTAATTTCCATTAGGGTGTTGACAGATACAGTGTTTTGATAACTTAATTAGGGATTTGATTTTTGATAATTGTTGGAATTAATTGATGGAGTTTTAATTTGTATTGTGGAGTTATTTATTATTTTGCTTAATCGAAAGAGGAGTTTGATATTGAATTTCTTTACATTTTATGCTCTATTTTATATTCGTGATTCAAATGGGTAATCCAAAGAGCCCCTTGAACTATTAATTGAAAAAAATAGGGAAATATTCGTGAGAAGTTACCCTTTAGATCATACCCATCATTCTATTGTTGCAATTATTTACCGCGCTTCAATTGGATTAATTACTAAATTTAATGTTTAATCGATATTAACTTCAAGTGTAATCTGATTATCTGTTGAATTCGTGACAATCAACAGTATTATAGAGTGAACTAACACATGAATTGGATCCCGAGTTAATTATCTTGCACCTATCTAGTCAATTACCTGTATTTTTCTCATTGATATTTCTTCGTTGCTCATCCGCGGTCTTTTATGATCAATTGTTAATTGCTTAAATTTTACTAGTTAATCATAGTAATAGTCATCAAATCAAGTGTTAATTTTCCTAGATAATAATTAACTGGAGATTATTCGAACACTGTTTAAATCCAATCCGTGTGGAGACGATAATTAAACTATACTATCTTTGACTAGCGAGCAATAATTTTGTGTTGTATTTTGCGCTCATCAGTCATTCCTGTTGTTGAGTTATTTGCTTAAATTGCAATTACATACTCAGTCATATTCATTCATTTGCATATCATATCTCAGTCTCTTTTATCATTTGTTGTCACATCATGTTATCATTGTTTGGGCTAATAGGCATGAAGTTTGTGAGGCCGAGAGACTGGAGAGGATGATGATTGAGTAAAGCTGAGGGCATGATTATGAGAGATGATAATGGGATCGCGCTGCACACCGCAGCAGACTTTATTGATACATGATAGGATTGGGCTGCACGCTGCAGCATGCAATGATTGGCTTATATTAGCTCTTTGGCAAAATCTGTCCCTTCGATGTCTGACATACCAGCAGTGAGCGCAGGTACCTGCTGAGTGCGAGTGCCGAGTGATTAAGAGTGTTGAGTGATTGGGAGGTGAGTGATTGAGCATACTTGTCACAACCCGGATTTCCCACCCTCGGGTGTCGTGATGGCGCCTACTAGTGAAAGCTAGGCAAGCCAGTCCATCAAACTAATTACCACGTTTCTATTTACGAATTCATTACATCACAAATGCATCAACTGAAAAGCAGTAATTCAACCAGCGAAATAAACACAAAGTTAATACTTTACACAACTATCGCCGATAAACTATCCACAACGGTCTACCCAAGATCTGGTGCCACAGTTTCATAGACTATTTAAGAGTACTACAAACAGGATCTGAAGAATATAACAAAATACTGTTTCTGGACTACATAGAAGAAACAGATACAAGAAATGGACAGGGGACTCCAAGATCCGCGGACGTCTGCAGAACTACCTTAGGTCGCCTGAAAATCAGAGACTGGAAACTTCCTACTGTTCGAAGCCTGCGGCACTGGGATCTGCACAAAAGAGTGCAGAGTGTAGTATCAGCACAACCGACCCCATGTGCTGGTAAGTGCCTGGCCTAACCCCGGCGAGGTAGTGACGAGTTTAGGACCAGACTCTAGATAAACCTATGCAATTTTAAGCATATATGTATCTACAGTAGAAGATAAAATACATAAACAATTTAAACAGGGAAAAGGAAAACATACACCGGAATAGCAGACAAATAAAATGAAACAAATCATCAATGAATAAGAAAGAAAACTGCAATTCAGCCTTTAACACAATGAAATGTAATACAATCCACCATTTTTCCTCCAGTAACCTCTTGTTGTAGGCGTGCAACCCGTTCCCACTTACAGTAACCTCTTGTGGCAGGCGTGCCACCCGCTCCCACTTACAATATATACTGTGGTAGGCGTACCACCCGCTCCCACTTTCATAATATCTCGTGGCAGGCGTGCCACCCGCTCCCACTTTCATTATCACAACAATCACAAAAAATCCCGGCAAGGGAACAAATCAGCATAACAACTTCCCAGCAAGGGAACAAATAACAGCAAACAATCATCCTGGCCAGGGGGAATTCAGCTATAACCAAACCAAACTTGACTCCTATTTAGCCCAATCAATGTTAGTACTCAATTACAGTCGAAGTTCTACAATTAACCTCCCAACTCAATTATCATTTTATTAACTCTGGACACAACTCTACCAATGTGACACTAGACCCTTTAGACTCCCACGAACTCCTCACTCAACTAGTCTAGTTAACCATCGACTTTATACCGAACAAAGAAGGCTAGACCCATAACCAAAAGAAACAACTAAATGAAGCAACCTTGTGGTAGGCGTACCACCCGCCCTCAATTCACAATATCTTGTGGCAGGCGTGCCACCTGCTCCCACATGCAGTATATCACACCAAATCGAGGATAATATTCAACAATTCGAAACAATAGTCACACAATGATTATCCACACACAACCCACGATCATGCGTGACACCAATATATAGACACTCGTCACCATGCCTATACGTTGTTCTCAACAAGGAGCAATTTAACAAATAAGGCACGATTTCTAATCCCTCAAGCTAAGGTTAGAACAAACAGTTACCTTGCTTCGCAGTAACTTCCTAGACTTCCAACAATTCTTCGAGTCCAACCTCTTAGGAACACTCACGAACTTTAGGCGAACTCAATTGGAACTAACAAGCTACAACTTGGTAGGGTGCCTTAACTCAGCTGAAATTCTTGGCACAATTTGCAGCAATTTGAGCTGGGTCTTTGGTGTTAGAGAGTGGGGTTCCTTGTAATAGATGTTGGGGTTTGAGGGAAGTGATTCTACGGTTGTTTTTCAGCTTAAACTGGGGCTATTTTCTGGCGAGTTGCAGCTGGTTCTTGGTGGGTTTAAATGGGGAAAGCTGCGCTGGTAAATGGGGAGGTTGATGACAATATTTTGGATACATTTTCACG
The DNA here is from genome assembly GCA_002018475.1 of Nicotiana obtusifolia. Classification (NCBI taxonomy): domain Eukaryota; kingdom Viridiplantae; phylum Streptophyta; class Magnoliopsida; order Solanales; family Solanaceae; genus Nicotiana; species Nicotiana obtusifolia. The sequence goes on along the minus strand of MCJB01047780.1, from coordinate 4,811 downwards.
GATTTTGGGGTTGTTTTCAAGGTGGTTTGGAGGTTGTTTTCCTGGGGTTTGAGGGTCAAAATTAAGGACAAAATAAAATTTCAGGTGTCAGAATGCGATCGCATTCTGGTCGCAAACTCAACATGCGGTCCGCATTTGGACCGCATTTCTGACATGGCATTTGGCCCAAAACTCTACCTCATTCTGCGGTCTCACTGTGGGATTTGCGGTCCGCATTTTAGAAATTCGGTCCGCATTTCTCACCGTATTTTTGACATAAAACTTGTGTGTTCCACTCTGCGACGCAGGCAGCATGATTTGTGGTCCGCATTCCTGAAATGTGGTTCGCATTTCAGACAGCATTTTTGACATGAACCTTTGCCCAGAAATCTGTCCAAGTATGCGATGCCCGTGTAAGATATGCGGTCTGCATGTTAGAAATTTGACCGCATATCCTGCATTACTTACCTTTTTGAACTCTTTTTCTTAATTATTAGCTTCTTATACCTCATACCTCGCAGGAATGTTAAAATTGCATAATTACAAAGAGGGATTTGCACTTAAAACAAGCCAAATCTAGACAATTAGTATTATATGTGTTTCTACGACACATCGGGCCGTTACATTCTCCCCCTCTAAGACAACCGTTCGTCCTCGAACGGACAGGATAAAGAAGTACCTGAGTCTGGAAAAAGATGTGGATAACGGCTCCACATATCGGACTCGGACTCCCAGGTCAATGCCTCAGGAGGCTGACTTCTCCACTGAACATGAACAGTAGGAAAACTCTTCGATCTCAGCTGGCGGACTTGTCGGTCTAGAATGGCTACCGGTTCCTCTTCATAAGACAAGTCCTTGTCCAATTGAACGGTGCTGAAATCTAGCACGTGAGTTGGATCGCCGTGATATTTCCGGAGCATAGACGTATGAAAAACTAGATGCACGGCTGATAAGCTTGGTGGCAATGCAAGAATTTCGAACGGACCAAAGAACCTAGGGCTAAGCTTGTCCCTCTTCCCAAATCTCATCACTCCTTTCATAGGCGACACTCGGAGTAATACCCGTTAACCAACCATGAAAGACATATCTCGTGCCTTGCGATCTGCATAGCTCTTTTGCCTGGATTGAGCTGTACGAAGCCTTTCCTGAATGATCTTGACCTTGTTCAAGGCCTCCTGAACCAGATCTGTGCCTAAAAACCGAGCCTCTCCCCGCTCAAACCACCCAACCGGAGTTCGACACCGCCTACCATACAATGCTTCATAAGGAGCCATCTGAATGCTCGACTGGTAGCTGTTATTGTAGGCAAAGTCTGCTAATGGCAAAAACTGGTCCCACGACCCTCCAAAGTCAATAACACAAGCTCGGAGCATATCCTCCAATATCTGAATAGTCCGCTCAGACTGTCCGTCCATCTGAGGATGAAACGTTGTGCGTAACTCAACTCGGGTGCCCAACTCTCGTTGGACTGCCCTCCAGAAACGCGAAGTAAACTACGTACCCCGGTCCGAAATAATAGATACTGGCACACCATGAAGGCGAACAATCTCCCGAATATAAATCTCGGCTAACATCTCAGATGAATAGGAGACTGCCACAGGGATGAAATGTGCTGATGTATTGGGTCAAGTGCGATCGACTGCTCGAGAAGCGTCTGGGAAACGACTGCAGCCGGCGCCTGGGAAACGACTGCACATCATAACACATCAGTTATGCATTCAAAGACAGTATAGAAAAAAGATAAATAGAGAAGCACTTACGTTTCATGTTCCACTTCTCGGGGAACGGCATACTATCGGCAGGGATTAGGTCGGAAGTTTTAATTCGAACATATCGGCTTATCCAACCCCGATCCCTATCTTCGTCAATGCTCGAGAACGAAGCCTTGCTGGCCCCGCGAGCTAGTTTAATCAGCCCCCCTCGGAACATCCGGGGACTGTATAATCGAAGCAAATGGTCGAGGGTAAAAGGATGCCCCCCCCTTGATCTTATCTACGAAAAAACGGAAAAGGTAAACTATACGCCACACAGAAGGGTGAACTTGACCTAGAGTGACCTCGTATCTCCTACAAAACTCGATGATTAGAGGGTCTATAGGTCCTAGTATGAACGGATAAGTATATACACTAAGGTATCCCTCCACATATGTGGTAATGGCTTCGTCCTGAGAAGGGATTATTACCTCCTTGTCGGCCCAATGGCACTCAGCCTTCACCCTTTCAAGATGTTTTGGGGTGATCGAACTGACGTATTCAGAAATCTGTTCGCCTCGGCTAGGCACCGGGGAAGGCTTCTCGACCTTGAAGTCGGAGCCTATGAAGCATCCCACTGGTATGGAAGCCTTCAACGGAGGCTCCATAGAGGGTTCCACCGTACGGGAAGGCTCAACCTCTTCAACAGACTAGGCAGATGAAGTTTGTTTTGGGGGAACTGATTTTGAAGTTTTGGCCATTGAAGTAGCAGAAGCAAGAAACAAAGGAGAAGAGGGATTTTCTGGTGAAGAAGACTAAAAGTTTTCTTTCTCAGATGAAAAAAGCTTAAGGAAGTAATTGGGTAATTAGCGTGAAAGTAAAGAAGTAAAACGCAAAGAGGGAAAGAAGTATTTATACTTTCTCAAAAGGCGGCGGTTTAGAACACGAGGTATACAAACATTAAATGCACGCATTAAATGCACAGGGCTCTGCAGACGAGACAGATAATGATGTCTCATGTCAATGATCATGTGCGTCACAGCACTACCGTCACGCAAAAGGTCCCTTTAGGGTTAAATGGTTTGATGGCTTTGACTGCGTGGCATGTTTAAAGGATATGTCGACTACTTAATCAAAGTATTTGAAGAATGACGGTTCATATCGTTTCTTGTCCTTACTCTCCAATAAACGAGGGGACTATCTTTATTGGGTCAAGTGCGATCGATTGCTCGAGAAGGGTCGAGCCCGAATACGATACGAGACCGGGTTGTCTCGACCCGAGGTCAGCAAGTCGAGCATGTATTTGGAGCAGCCGAGACGGGCCGACCGATATTGACCGATAGCACATCTCGTAGCGGAAGGTTAATTTTAACCGAATAATTCGTGGATCCCTGATATCTCGCCAGGAGTAAATATCTCAACCGTTATAGACGTTGAGGCACCATTTTAGGATATTTTATCCCGTAATTAAAGGGATTTACTCTATAATTAGACTTTTACCATGTTTAGGGCTTTTTTAGCTACCTATAAGAAGGCACTCAGTCTCCGCTGTAAAACACCATACATTCTGAGAGAAAAAACTATAATTATTACTATTCATCAAGTTTTGTCTATTTCTTGTATTTCATCGCCAGCTATCCAATCTCTGTGGTTTGGGCCGCTTCATATCTCGATCATCAGATCAGAGCCACCAGTTCTTCAACCTACTAAAAAAGAAGAACGAGTTCTTGTGGGGACCAGAATGTCAACATGCATTAGAGGAACTGAAAAGGTACCTTTCTAGCCCGCCTCTATTACATACACCAAAAATAGGTGAGCTATTATATCTTTACCTCGCCGTATCGGAGATAGCGGTAAGCAGAGTTTTGGTTCGAGAAGAACAAGGTACTCAGTTTCCCATCTATTATGTCAGTAGGACATTAGGAGAAGCCGAAACCAGGTACCCACACTTAGAAAAGCTAGCACTCGCCTTATTGAGTGCCTCTAGGAAATTAAAACCATACTTCCAGAGTCACCCAATATGCGTGGTGACAACTTACCCGCTTAGAAATGTCATGCATAAGCCCGAACTGTCAGGCCGACTGGCTAAATGGGCCATCGAGATCAGCGAGTACGATATCCAGTATCGACCTCGAACCTCGATAAAATCTCAAATACTAGCCAATTTTATCGCCGACTTCACACTGTCGCTCGTTCCCCAAGTCGAGAAAGAACTCATGAATAAATTGGGGACTCCTTCGGGAGTGTGGACTTTGTTCACAGACGGAGCCTCAAATTCAAAAGGGTCGGGGCTAGGCATCGTACTCAAACCTCCGACCGGAAACACGATTAGACAGTCCATCAAAACTATAAAACTGACTAACAATGAAGCCGAGTATGAGGCTATGATTGCAGGTCTGGAACTGGCCAAGAACCTTGGAGCAGAAATAATCGAGGCCAAGTGCGACTCTCTCCTTGTGGTCAACCAAGTGAATAGGACGTTCGAAGTCAGAGAAGGACGTATGCAAAGTTATGTGGATAAGCTTCAAGTCACTTTACACAGGTTCAAGGAATGGACCTGCAACACATACCTCGGGAACAAAACAGCAAAGCCGATGCCCTCGCGAACCTTGGCTCATCGGTCGATGACGAAGAAATCGGCTCCGAAAAGGTCGTGCAGTTGCTGAGATCGGTGGTGGAAGAAGGTCATGCTGAGGTCAACTCGACAAGTTTGACTTGGGATTGGAGAAACAAATACATAGAGTACCTTAGCTCGGGTAAGGTTCCGCATGACCCCAAAGAGTCAAGCGCATTACGTACAAAGGCGGCCCGATTTTGTTTGGCCGAGGATGGAACCCTATACAAAAGGACCTTTGGAGGACCCCTAGCAATATGTCTCGGCCCCGGAGACACCGAGTATATCTTGAAAGAGATACATGAAGGAGCGTGTGGCAATCATTCGGGCGCTGATTCGCTAGTTCGTAAGGTAATCCGAGCTGGCTATTACTGGATCGATATGGAAAGGGACGCTAAGGAGTTTGTACGCAAATGCAGTAGGTGTCAAAGACACGCACCGATCATCCACCAACCTGCTGAAACACTACATTCAGTTATATCGCCGTGGCCGTTTATGAAGTGGGGAATGGATATAGTAGGTCCACT